>VNJY01008463.1:0-70095 GCA_008042715.1 Drosophila bocki | reverse complement strand
TCCCAATAATGCAAAATAGCTAGACGAGCATCACTGGCAGTTAGTGAGATGCCATTTTATCCCAATAATGCAATATAGCTAGATGAGCATCACTGGCAGTTAGTGAGATGCCATTTTGTCCCAATAATGAAAAATAGCTAAATGAGCATCACTGGCAGTTATTGAGATGCCATTTTGTCTCAATAATGCAAAATAGCTAAATGAGCATCTCTGACAGTTAGTGAGATGCCATTTTGTCCCATTAATGCAAAATAGCTAGATGCGCATCACTGGCATTAACCGAGATTTTATAGCCTCCCCATATTGCAATATAGCTAGATGCGCATCACTGATGAAACTGAGCATCACTGATGCATGTCCGCCGATCGACCAACAATTTATGGCGAAACTGGTATAAACTGTTATACTTTATGTTATGCATTTATACCTTTTTACCGTCACCAACAACATTGCAACAACAACCTATTTTACAACAACATCTCTACAACAGCCAATCCAAATTTCTGAAATTTTCCATACAAATTGCCCGTTTTCCAAATTGGGGTAACAGGCGAACAGAAACCAGCAGCAAGCAACTGAAAACTGGTATAAACTGTTATAAAAACTTTTGGGCAAAAACAATAATTGGTATAAACTGTTATATTTCATTTTATGCATTTATACCTATTTGTTGCCGACAACAACAGCTTGATAGCAACAACAACCTTTTTACAACAACATCCCTTCAGCAGCCCATCCAAATTTCCGAACATTTCCATGCAATTTGCCCGTTTTCCAAATTGGGGTAACAGGCGAACAGAAACCAGCAGCAAGCAACTGAAAACTGGTATAAACTGTTATAAAAACTTTTGGGCAAAAATAATAATTGGTATAAACTGTTATATTTCATTTTATGCATTTATACCTATTTGTTGCCGACGACAACAGCTTCATAGCAACAACAACCTTTTTACAACAACATCCCTTCAGCAGCCCATCCAAATTTCCGAACATTTCCATGCAATTTGCCCGTTTCCCAAATTGGGGTAACAGGCGAACAGAAACCAGCAGCAAGCAACTGAAAACTGGTATAAACTGTTATAAAAATTCCAAGTTTCGAACCATTTAGGAGCCGGCGCAAGTAAGCGGAGACTCAAACCTTTTGAATCCAATTTTAGCTGTTATTTTACAACTGCACCTGGGCACACTGAAACTGATCGTCGTTAAATTCAAATTCAAATTTGGCAGTTAAATTCAAATTCAAATTTGGCAGTTAAATTTAAATTCAAATTTGGCAGTTAAAATATTTAAAAATATGTAAAAAATTCTAAAAAATGTAAAACATCTGAAAAAAATGTTACAAATTCAAAAAAAAAAAATTTAAAAATTCAGAAAAAAATATAAAAAAATTAGAAAAAAACTTTTTAAATTCAAAAAATTATTTTAAAAAATCAGAAAAAAATCAGATTTGGCTTTCAGCAGATTTTTTCCCAAACAATCCCAAGGCCCCCAAATAAATGCCGCCTTAAACCCCACTATTACACATTTCCCTTTTTTTATTGATTCAAATTTGTATGTTCCAACAATTACATTTACACATTTAAAATGTATTTATAAATATTCCAATACTTTACGCCTGCTGGGCTTCAACTAGCCCGGAGCCAGGATCCGATCACTGCCATCCGCTTATGCTCCGCCATCCCATCTGCTTGCTCCTCCAGCTTCACCTCTGCCGATCCGATGATCATCAATCAACAATTACAATGATGACTAGGATGAACTTGTGCTTCGCGGATCACACTCTCTTTTTCGCTCTTTCAGTGCTGTAAGCATAATAAATAAAGCTATGTAAAATAAAATTAAACTACTTAACTTTTTTTGTAATTATAGGTAAGTATTTTAGCAAAACTGAGTATGCAGTTTTGTTAAGCTTAGAAAAGGCAACTCAGAACAGCTTTCCGAATTGAATTTCGTGTTTTTTTGGCTGAAATATGATCCTTTGAATATTAGTTTTTTTTTCCCCAAAAATTATGAAAATAAATCGCTCCACTTTTTCAAAAATATATATCATTAAAATTGACAAAAATTGAGAATACATGAAATTGAAAATAACCCTAAACGTAGTATGCAGTTTTGCAGTGGCGGATCCACTGGAACCTAAAAATGTTACTATCTGGCATGATTATCCTATATAATACTGTACAATTGGCACTATTGAGTATGAAAACACTCAACGCATGGTGACGTTTCATTTAAATCCGTTTATCTCGCCAAAAACGCCTCAACTTGACTGTCCAATAGACTAATTTTCTGTCAATAAGTTCAATTTCCCCCCCCCAAGAATCGTCTCTGGATCCGCCACTGAGTTTTGTTAACCTTGTAAAAGAACAGCTTGCCGAATTAAATTGAATGCATTTTTGACTTAGTTATGGATTTTGTAAGTTTTGTTTATTTCAAAGAATTATATAAAATGATAGGTAAATTAAATTTAGTACGTAGTTTTATAACCTGTATAAAA
This sequence comes from Drosophila bocki, assembly GCA_008042715.1. Lineage (NCBI taxonomy): Eukaryota > Metazoa > Arthropoda > Insecta > Diptera > Drosophilidae > Drosophila > Drosophila bocki. Next base: position 67,598 of record VNJY01008463.1, on the reverse strand, counting down.
ACTAACTCGGAACAGCTTGAATTTAATGCATTTTTGGCTTACAAACTGTTCCCAGTCTGAATTCAGCGTAAAAGTATGCTTTGTATTTGCACTTCCGCTTGTTGTTAATAAATTCAGCCCAAAAGATGCTCCTTTATATGATTTCTTCCCAAGAAAAACAATCAATTTTATTACGTATTTTTATTACGGTTTATTTCGAGTGTTTTTTGTTTGTTTTGTTTTCGTTTTTGTTTTTCTTTTGGGGGTGTGGGCGAGTGTTTCATCCGCTGATGAACAAATTACATTTGACATAATACATAATGAGAACGCTTTTGATGTCGTGTCGCCCTGTTTCCCAAAATCTTGTATTTTGTATTTACTTTTCAATTAATTAATTGCACATGAACATGAGTATTGTACATATGTCGGTGTACTCTTATGTATGCGTGTGCCGATCATGTTCGTGTGTTTTTCATTGCGTTTTCTATTATTTTAGCAACTTAAATTCCCTCTGGAGACTACAATGAAGGTACGTTTCCTATAGCAAAGCTATGTATTCATTTCAGATTCATACCGAACGGGAACGTCAACAAACAAGGTTTCATTTGATTCATTATTCATTTTCCTTTACTCATCGCTAAGGCTAATTCAATCTGCTTTCTTCTCGTTTTATTTTTGTTAAATTTAAGGTGTGTGTTTGGCGAAAAATCATTGCATAATTATAGGGACAGTGGATGCTTGTAGGGGGGCATTAATACAGTGCTAGCTCAGTGATTATTGATTATTTTAGATGAATTTTAAACGAGAATCGGAATAAAAAATAGAGATTATTAATGGGTAAAGTATACAATTTTCTGCAAAGAATGTTGCTTTGACTTTTTAATAAACCCAAACTTAATTCTTGTAGAATTTTATATATTCAAGCTTGTGGCACAAAAGAAATTCTTGTTTGACAAAAGATTTCGAATATTTCCTAATATTAAGATGAAATTCAGATAATTTTAAAGATTTTTTACTCACGATTAACCTACAGTTACAAATTAATCGAACTAATCGACCGTTAATCGATCATTATCGGCTTTCACTGGGCACTGGGCACTATGGACATAAACCAAGTTGAAAAGAGAAAAGAAAATACCACTTATGTATAACTCTTATTGGCGGATGTGGGGGGGGGTGTGTGGGTGTGCGTGTGTATTTTCATCGATATATTCGATAAATCGATTCGACAACAACAACAACAACAAAAAGAAAAGGCACAATTTTGATGAAACGCTTTCCCATGCTTTTGTCAATGCGCGCGTGTCCTCCCAATGGAAATGGAAATCATCTCTTGCCGTGTGTGGAAATTCTAGGGCGAAAAGGTTAGTCAAAGAAAATCCATTTTTTGTTTTCAGCAGTTCCTTGCTCTAATTTGCAATATACATTAATATATATATTTTCTTTATCTAGTTGATAATTGCTTGAGTTAGTTAGTTTTTGAGGGATTCACGTTTTGTTTTTCTTTGTTTCTTGTTTTTAGTAAAATCTAAGGCTAGTTGGAAAAGTGATGCGGGGGGCGTGGAGAGGTTAGATCGCCTCTCCTGCTGCTCGTGGGAAGAACCAATTGTTCGCTAGGAGAATTCTGCAATGCCAGCCCCAGATTATTATTTTAAGTATGTTTTTTTTTTGTTTGGTTTTTGTTTTTTGAGCGAAAAAAATCACTTGTTACAATTAGTTACCCAAAAAAGACGTGGGGCACACCCTGTTAAGCGGTTATCTATAGTTTCACTTTCTCTTTTTTGTTTTCTTCTGTTCTCCCTTCTCTTCTCACTTCTTCTTCTGCCTTTTTTGTTTAGGTTTTTTAGGTTAATGCAATTAATTACGCTAGTTGGATGTATCAAATTGATTAAGAAGAAGCTTGCCATTTGTTTTAATTTTTATTTTGTTTATTACACTTAAGGATGCCACGTGTTAGCTTCCGCTTCTTCGTCCTTCGGTTGCTTTTTGTTTTTCTTTTTTTTTGTTTATATATGAAATTATTTGCATATCATTTGTTTAGTTTCTTTACTTTTGTTTTACTTCATTGTTTCCTTTTTTATTTTTATTTATTTAATATAACAATGGTGAAAATTATATCATGAACTTGTAACTGCAGCTTTGTTTTTATATATATTTGTATATATTTTTTAAATAATATCAAATTTACTCAAAAAAAAAAAAAAAAAGAAAGAAAGAAAGAAAGCTGTTTCAAGTAGGAGGGAGAGAAAGAGAGAGGGCAGTAAATAATCGTATTATTAATAGTAAGTAGTAAAAAAAATAATAGTATTTCTATGCATATTTGTATGAATAATAATATTAACACTCAACTTGAATTTAGCTAAATTTCTTCTCGAACGAATTTCGTACGTGTTTTGCTTTTCGTCTGTGCGTAAATTGGTTTTACTCAGTTTTCAATTGAAATTCATCAGCAAATATTTAGAGTTATCCCCAGCTAGCGTTCTTCACATTTCTATTTATTTATTTGATTTTATTTATTTGCCTTTGCAATTCGATTTGTCGCTTCAATACGGAAAAAAAAACATAGTTTTTGTATTGTAAATATGTGTTGCGTGTGTTCGTGTTTGTATATAAAATTAGACCGCATCGGTAATCTATGTATGTATGTATGCATGTATGTGTGTGTGTGTGTTTTGTTTGTATTATCTACATACAATATTTGTTTTTAAATATACAATATTATTACTCATAATATATTAGATTTAAATCAACGCGACACTTTGCTTCTGCCTTCTGCTTCCTTAGTCCTTCCTCAACTCCCCTTCGTCCCCTCAACTGTGGCCATAGTTCACTTGACTTGAAAAGGAGTGCGACGATTTCTGGCGGACTATATTCTAAATGGTACAGATACATATATAAGTAGATGTGTAGTGAATGAGTTTGTGTGTATGTAGGTGTTTATATGCAACTTTTCCGCTAGTTTCTAGTATTCTTTATACGTACGCAAGTTTGTTATTCATTTCTTGTTTTTTTTTTTTTCTTTTTTGTTGCTTTTAGGCAAAGGCGAGTGGGAAAAATTACATACATCTAACAACAAATGCACCAACGTTCATCTTCATCATCATCGTCATTATTAGCATTAGCATTATTATTATTCAATCAATGTAAATTTATCATTATTTATTATCATTATCGTAATGGTAAATCGTTATCGTCATTATCTGACTTTATATCTGCCCGCCACATCCGTCGGTCATCGTCGTCAATATTATTCGTAGTCAGCTAATAAACATTGTCGTACTTAAACTTACATTATGCAGTGTATGTGTGTGTGTGTGTGTTTGTGTGTACATATTTTCCTTTCTTTATATAGATCAATAATATATATCAAAAAACACATTATCGTCAACATAACTAACTCGCTATAACTCTTGGCTCTCGTATGTGTATATAAACATCAACATAAACAAACAACACTAGCGTTTCGTCTCTCTATGCCTTTATATAATCGGATCTTACGTCTATATGTAAGTGGTGTGTTGTATATATTATATATTTCGCTTTTTCCTTTTGTTTTCTTGTTTATACCCAACTTTGTTCTAACTAAAAACTATACACCTTTGTCCGCTTCATTCAGTTTGAACATCTATGTATATATCCCATCTCTCCTCTCTTTCTCGCTATCGAATTCCCTACGAAATGCCAAGTGCTTCTGCGCTTTCTCTTCCTGAACTCCTCTCAGCTGTTCTCCTCTGGCTTGCTTTCTTCTGATCGTACAGTTACAGTACACCTGTGTGTGTGTGTGTGGGGGGGGGGGGGGGGGAGGGGGTACCATCCAAAACTTTTTGTTGGGCAATTTGCTACATTAAGTTGGCTGCTGCGGCTGCGTTATAAGAAATCGTTTGTCTGCTGTCCGTGTTTTTACTGACTGTCGCGTCGTTGTTGTTGAAGTTGTAATAGTTGTTGTAGTTGTTGAAATTGTTGGAGTTGTTAGAGTTGAAATAATTGTTATAGTCGTTACAGTTTTTGTAGTTATTCAAGTTACTGCTGCTGCTGTTGTTGATTTGCTGTTTGTTGTTTCAGTTGCTGTTTCTGTTGTTGTTGTTGTTGTGATGCTTCCTCATCATCAGTGCGGCGTCTTCTGTTGCGTCTGCTGATTTGTTGCTGCCGCTGTTGCTCCTATTGTTGCTGTTGTTGTTCTCGAAACTGGCCGAGATCGAACCCGAGGCGGCAGTGTCCATGTTGTGGTGGCTGTTGGTCATAGAGATTCCTTGGAAGGTACCCAGATGGTTGGTCCCGACTGTGACCAAATCATTGATTTCACTTTGCTATAAATCTCCTCAATGGTATCGCCCTGAACAACGCCTATAGGGAATCATCAAAGAGATACATATGTGTATAAGGTTGATGTCTAAAATTCACAAGACTTACCCGTAAAGTATTCGCCGAATTCCTGTTCCATCTTAATCGCCCGCTCATAAGTCTTCTTGGCCTGCTCCTCTGTCATCCGACGATTCATCTCCCTGCGAATTATCATCATATATTAAATAGGAGAATGCTTTGGAATTCTTCATGTCATATTAACTCACATCACCGAGTCCACGGACTTGGGCTTGATGAACACAGCCACTGGATAGAGCTGGGCCACTTGGAGCCGCTTGATCGCATTCCCGGAAACGTCCAGGATGCAGTGTTTACCCTTTTCCGCCACCTCGCGCACACTGGCCACAGAGGTGCCGTACAGGTTATCGTTGTACTGGCCCGCCTCGATGAACAGATGATTCTGAATGTCGCGCTCCATTTGCTCGCGCGAGGACACGAAATGATAGTCCCTGCCGTCCACCTCGTATTCGCGCTTGGGTCGGGTGGTGTCTAAGGGGGAAGAGAGCATAGTAGTATCTGGAGGGTAAAGCTAAGCTGAGCATATATATATATTTACGTGGCACACAGGAGCCGAACTTTTCGGGATACTCCGATATTAGGTCATCGTTGATGCGGTCCTTCAGGGGTCCCAAAATTATTACCGGACGCGTGTAGTTTATGGACAAGCGCTGCACGGCCTCGTAGGACAGCACAGTCTCCTCGGAAGCTGGAAAGTAGGGCAAGCAGTTGGATATTAGGACCGTGGCGATGTGCACGAGTGCTCTACTACATCATCGCAGTGTTCTAGAGATGAGTGGATAGCGGGGAGGATGGGATTTCTTGGACTAGATTTACTTTCAAATCGGATCAATATTTCAAAAACTTTGGTTGGGATCAGCATTACATATAACGTGAGATCAGTTAGAGCTAAGGATAGATTTTATGGATCTTCTGGGGGGGGGGACAAACGGAAGGATATATATAATATAACTCTAAGCTAGGTTTCACAAAAGTTAAACTGTTTTCAGGGTTAAATTAGCAAAATATACAAGAGTCCCAGGCAGGGGATTTAAGATTAAGGATTATAATTTAAATTTTAAGATTTTATTTTCAATTTTGGACTTCCTACGAGGACTTCAGTTTTCTCAATACATTCAAAATATACAATATAGAAAATGAAACGGCAATTAAAATCGAAATCGTATTCCAAAATGTAAATGCAATATATATGTGGGCATGTGGAGTTATGGTAAGTATTCAAAGCTACACGACACTCTCATGTATGACATACACTCGACATAAAGGAGAAATAGGATATAGATGGTGTAAGGCGAACACTACGATTACGATAACGATAACGATTACGATTACGGTTGCATACTACATACATGACATCATGATCTTTTACATACATGGCACACACATAGTTCTGGGACACACAATACCGAAATGAGTGAGGGGGCGTCGTGTGTTACATTTATTTAAGGTGGAATTATATAGAGAGAGCTAGCTCAGATGATATTTATATTATTTTGGGAGTCAGTTTCATTGGTTGTTGTTGTTGTTGAAGGAAATCACAATCGCACTTCTTCTTTTGTTTTTGGGTTTGGATTTACTCACTTGACTTGACTTGACTTGAAGAGACTTACTGAGACGACCGACTTTTAATGACTTTTCTACGACCAAATAAAACTCCCTCGATTTGTACAATTCCTTTATTTTTTTGTTTTATAGTTTGTCAGACCGTAAATATTTCACAAATATCTGAGAAACAAGGGCGGGGGGTAAGGGGAAGACCTCTTCTCATATATATTTTTTCTCTTCCGTTCAAGAAACAATTTTTGCGGGTGAGGGGTTAACACATGCAGAATACGAACAGACGAGCAAATATAGTACATTAAAGACAACAGCAAGCCAACTCAATTTTGTGATCGGTCCAGTACTCACTGTATATACTATATATAGTGTGTGGGTGTGATTTAACTCGGAGGAAAAGACGGGGCAATCAACTAACTACCAAGTCAAAGGAAGAAAAGCACTCTAAGCTCAACTCAATCGGGCTGGGTTTCCGTTTTTTTTTTTTATATTTATTTCCTGGGTGATTCTACAATGTGAAAAAAAGGGGGAGTGGCGGTGGGAGGTACGATACCGAGTGTTTGTGTGAGTTTGTGTGGGATCACAGGACTAATTTGCACTATTATGTGGAGTCATTTGGTTCTACGCAACGGTCAACAATTCACAATTTATAAATAAAGTATACAACATAATCAAATAAAAAAAAAGGGGAAATAAGATCAGAAAATATATTTTTTTTCCCTATTTGTGGAGGAAAACTCCTAATTACGCAGCCACAACACAGGGAAACAAGAAAAAAAGCTAACTTCGGCTGTATACCCTTGCAGATCGAATCGGAAATCGATAACTTAGCTTAACTGTGCTAGTTTTTATCATAAAGATCGTAAGACTCTAAAGAAATCATTTTTTCTATTAAATTTTGATAATTTTAATTGTGTAAAACTTTAAAAAATGTACAAATTTGGTTTTCTCTAGCAAACATGGCTAGATTAGCGCTGCTGTTGATTCTGGATGATATAGGATCAAAAATTACTCCTGGAATTATAATACCCTGCAGGGGTATAAAGATATCCTAACTAGGGATGATAAAAAGCATCGATATATTTATAATCTATCGGCATTTGACTCGAATTTCGATATGTACATCGATATTGAAATGTTTCGATAAATCTATTTTCTTTTTGATATATCTGACCAATAGAATCATACAAAAACAATACAAATCATCCATAAAAATGAATATAAAACAAAGTTGTAAGCAAGAATAGGTTGCTATTATCTCTAAAAGGTCATAAGACCCGATTTAAACTTGGTTCTCTCTGGCTCACCGAACCTGTATTCAAAAAAACATCAACATACTGAAATTTACTAAAGGTCTTTTTTTTCAAGGATATAACTATTATGTATGCCACCTTTTCTTCTCGCGATAGATATAGATGGGAGGAAGAGAGAGAGAGAGATATGGGGTGAGACAGCGTGAATGAGAGAAAAAGAAAAAGCAAGAGATAGGCGGAAATCAAATCAATTTAAAGGAACAAACAGAATATACATACAACCAAGTGGAAATGATCTTGCAAAATTTTGTTTCTTTGTATTCAGAACTAAATATTTAACTTTCATTCTTGCTGGATTTTTTTTTATAGAAGAAAACATAAGCTTTGTTGTAATTTTCACTAGTATTACGAAAAAAGAAGAGACTTGTTGTTGGATTTTTTTTTGCTGTTGGTTGTTGTGGTTGCTTTTTGGTTGGTTTTTTTTTTGTGATTGTTGGTTGGTTCAGTTGCTCGACTTACGATAGTCAGCGTCATTATTCTCCAAGTAGATCAGAGTTATCTGCTCCATATCGGGTAGCTCCACCCTGTAGATAATCTCGCCTGATCGATTGGTGGATTAGTTGTCGATTGAGGTGTACGGAAGGTTGATAAGCGCAGATTTAGAAGAATTTAGTAGTTGATTTGGTGGTTTGTTGGTTGGTTGGTTGGTTGATTGGTTGTCGCAGTTCGTGAGCGCATGGTTACAACAAATATATATGTATACATATAGAGATATATTTCGGTTTGTTTTTTTTTTAATGTTTTGTTTTCGGTTTTTTATGTTTTCGATTTTTGATTTGTTTGAGAAGTTAAATATTTATAAATATATATATAGAGAGAGAGAGATATTATTGCGATATGTATGTATATGCATGAGTGTATTTTCGAGAAAGTTTCGAGAGGTTTAAACAAATGGTTTACAAATAACAAATTAGGTTTGTTTGTTGTGTTTGTTCCATATATACATACATATATGGATGGATGGATATATTGGGAAATAGAAAGATGAAGTGACGCAGAATAGAATAAAACAATATAGTAGATATATAGTAGCAGACATAGTAGTAGAATAGTAGTAGTAATAGTAGTAGTAGATTCGAACGGTTGAGAGAGTTGAGACAAAACAGTAGTAGTTGTTGTTGTTTGTTGTTGTAGTTGTTGAAGTAGTTGTTGAAATAGTTGTTGTAGTAGTAGTAGTAGTTGTTGTTGTTGTTTGTTGATTGATTGGTTGGTTGGTTGGTTGGTAGTAGTAGGCAAACAACACAAGAATTCAAAGTAGTTCACACAGACACAAGGGGTTAAAAATGTAAAAGAAGAAGAACAGAAATACCAAAAGATTAACAACAAATCGTAATCACAGCTTTCATCGTGTCTTGTACTGTACTGCACTGTACTGTGTGTGAGTGTTTCGATAAAATATATATATGGGGCTGCGATTGAGAACTCATAGATGTATATATATCGAAAAGAATAGATCGGGGAGAGTTAAGTCTAGATCCTTCCTATAGCGAAGGCTTTTATTTGTGTCTGTGTGTGTGTGTGTGTGTGTGTGCGTGTGTTTTCCGAGCCGAGAGTTGTCCTGGCAAAACGTTCTTTCGGAGTTCAGAGGAGGAGCAGGAAGAGGAGGAGCACTCTTTAGTAATTCTGTATTCACACCAAGCACATTTAATGTATGTATGCCGTACACACATATGTACATACCGACTGGCGTACAGCCAGGCCCAGTTACATCTATGTATATGTACATTCAGATTGATTGATCGACATCGAATCGAGCGTGGCAAAAACATTGAAACACGACGTGTGATGCAAGCGAGTTGGATAATAAAGAGAACAGCAAGTTTTGATCGAAATGGTATTGATTGATTGTCTGTATAATTATAATCGAGGAAAGGGTAGGGGTCTGTCCGTATGTAAGCCTGATGTTTGTAACTAAATAGTACATCCAAAAGTTTGCTCTAAGCCAGAGCTCGTACATTCCGCTCTCTCGAGTTGATTAAACAGAAGGAATCTTAGGAGAGAGGTCCTTCTCTCGTTTGCTACTGAGCGGAGCCTAAAAGCTGTTGTTGCTTGTACATTGCAGTCAAAGCGTGGAAGAGAATGGGAGAAAGGAGAACCACTTGCGAGCTCTGGTTTAAACACAGAATCATTTTTGTTGGATGTCTCTATCTAATGGTAAAATGTCCGTAATATAGGTCATAAGTTCACCAACAGCAAATGCAATTATGTATTTTTGATGGAATCACCAAGTAGACGTCGTGTAGGGTAAACGTTCTATGTATGCTTTCATATTTTTAATGAAAATTTTATGTACGCTTGGCAAGTGTCTAGTTTGTAAGGGAATAAAATATGAGCCATTGTCATATCATGTAATATCAATGCACATACATGATACTCTCAATTTTGATCAGATTATGTACATTTACATTACATTATTTGTACATTAGACACCAAATTGATGATCATCGATACATCTTATTGGCCTAGTTTCTTTTTTTATTCACATTTAGTGTACATTTATTGGACATTTACATGCATATGATTGAGTTCTTTGGTAATGTTACATTGGACGACCTATTGAAATCCTCAAGTCTTCAGGGATGTGGCGGTATGTATATGAAGGTATGTATGTATGAAACAAACTATATATCACAAATTAATTCATACATATAATTGAGGCCTAGTTATATTTTGAGAATCTCTGGATGTATTTATAGCTAGGGCGTACGAGTATAGAGATCGCCGAATATGTGTGATGTACAAGGATGTAAGAATGTAAGGGAGAAATGTACTGGAAACCATAAAAGGTGGAACAAACAAAGAGAGTGGAGATCAGGAATAAATCCAGTTTATATTCACGTCAATTCTGTGTGATGATGTACTGATGTATGTCTGCATGTATGTAAATATGTATGTTACGTATGTTAATATGCATGTATGTACGTAAGTTATGGCAGAGACTGGAGACTGGTGTTAGTTCTTACAGCAAATGCAATTCTATGTGTGTAAATCGGATGTTAGCGTCTTACAAAATGTTATATTACGTATTCAGATTCAAATATGTATATGTATAGATAGATAGATATATGTATAAGTAGATATCGATATGTATATGTATGTAAATTCTTCGGATCGAGTGAGTACATACCTCCTTCAGCATTGGCATCGTCTTGTGTGTAGCAAAGCATAAAGGCTAGAAAAACGAAGAGAAAATAAACGAGAAACCGAAAGGGAAGAGAAAATAGAGAAGAACAGAAGAGAAGAGAATCGAAAGAGATATATGTTTTGGTCAGTTTAAAACAGAATAGCGGTGGCGATCGGTTCATTTCGGTAGACAGAATTATATTATCATTTGTGGTAAAATGTGATTATGAATGGTTCTTTCACTTGTATAAGTTAATGGTTAATTTTCTAATATTGATATCTATCCAATGCGCCAGAACCATTCAAGATCAGAGAAACCATCTAGGGGTTCCCTCTGTCTCTGCTGTATGTACAATATATTATATTATTAGTTGAAAACAGACATAGCGGGGTATCAAGAGTTGTTTTGCTGGTTTTCATAGTCGCAGTAGTAATGTAAATATTTGATGAAAGCAGCTGGACACACAGTTATTGTTATTAGTTTGATTTCTTGATAGAGAGAACAGCGATAAGAAGATATATATGTAGATATATATGTGTGTACTGTCAGTAAGTAGGGAGTAGCAGGAGAAAAAGCTTCTTTTTTGAAATGAACAAAACAACGAAATCAACTTGGTTTCATCTCGATGATGGATATGATGTAAAACGTGCTCTTCGTCGCAGTTACTTTGGATACAGAACAGTTACTTTAGCCTAACCCAAGACTATATATATGATAGCTATATAAAGAAAACCCCTCAAGGACTACCAGTTAGTAAGATCGTGAGTGTGTGTGTAGGTATAGCTTACTGTCTATATGTGGGTGTGAAGTGAGAGAGACTAGACCCGTGGAAAGCCCTGACACCTTAATGCATTTACAAAACGATTTGAGCTAGATATACTGATATATCCATATATTTGCAGGGGGGGCAGTCCTCATTTCATCATATTCATAACTTACGTTGCGGTTCATTCGCCTGGTTGTTGTTGACATTGTTGATGTCAATCTCGCTGGTGCTGCTCACAACTCCATTGGCTAAACACACACATTTAACATGGGGTTCGATCGGGGGTTCGGGGTCACGGCACACACAAAATTATAAATACAACATCGACATCCAAGCACATCGAATAGAAGATGTCAAATGTGAGGTGATGTACGGGTAATGTATCATTGGTTCATCATCATCATCATCATCGGTGGTTTTTATCCATGTGTGGTTGGTTGGTGGTGGTGAGTGTGGATTGAGTATGAGTGTTGGGACATCACGGGTTATCGGGGGGATAACAATATATAAATATATGAAAATAAACAGAAATATAAATCAAATAGAATGCAAAGAAAAATGGAAACAATAAAATGTAATCAACAATGACTTGAATAATCCAACACAAATGAATTTAAATCAATAATTTCTCAAAGAATTTGCTTTTTCTGTTAACTTTTTAATTAAAATACATCAACACATTGAGGAAGACAATAAACAACTATAAACAAACATGAAAAATCTGTAGCCGATGGTGACTGTTCCTGATTTAAAGGGTACTTTCTAGTGCTATAGACTCATCTTTATTTATTCCCAAAGAACAGTCCCCATTTGGCTAAAAATTGGACAAGGACTTTAAGAGTGAGTTCTGTTGGTGCAAAAGATGAAACCTTGATAACATTTACATCGATTGTCTTACTATTTAAATCAAATCAAAACAAAGGCACACACAATTTTTAGACACTCGAGCACCCGCCCAAGGGACATCAGACACACAAGCACACACCCAGTCAGAGAATCGGTAGAGAAAGAGCGACAGAGTTAAAGGACTGTGTTGGACCTTAAGTTTAGATCTAGACCTTCCCGCCTCCATTGCTTTCGGTCGGTTTTTTTTTTTGTCTTTTCCTCGTTTTCACAGTCTCCCGAAACGAACTCACGACGGAGTGAGAGATAGAGAGAGAGACGGACGGCTGGCTTCCCTTGAGACTTGGTCTACTTACGCTCTTGGTCGCTGCCATCTTCATTCTTCTCATCGCGACTCTTCATAAACGGAAACTTGCGCGAGAATGTGAAATTCTTTTTCTTTCTATCCAATGTCGATTGCTAAAACAAATGAAAAATATGATTATAATTAAGAGAAAATAATATTGAATAGAATTCAAAGTTAGATACCCACCTTATCCATATTATTGTTGGCCGCCGCATGTCCCTGGAACTTGACGCTGCGATCCCTGGCCCGCATCTTTCGCTCCCATCGCCTCTTCGACGGCACTATGCCGATCTGCTCGTCCTCGTTGTCGCCCAGGACACGCCTTGCCTGCCACCACTCATCATCGGAGGCGTTCGTCACATGCAGTATATCGCCGTGCTTGAAGGGCAATCCCCGCGACGGCAAGCCATCGTCCCGATTCGGATCGTAATCGAAGAGAGCGCGCACATACAGCGACCGCTTCTGTGTGGTCCGCAGCAGAGTTCCCGTTCCTCCAGCCCCGAGGGCCGCCTGCTGTTTCAGCTCCTGGATGCGAGCCTCGAAGCGGTTGTATTCCTCGGGCCGGTACTGTGCCACCAGGGTAACCACGCCTCCAGAAGTCTGCATTTAGAAATTAGAATTTAGTACTCAAATAAATTTTGGTTTTCAATTTTCAATTTGCAATTTCAAAGTCACCTTGAGAGCCTGGGCCGCCTCCTCGTGGGTGGCATGCGTGAGGTTAACATTGTTTACGCTCAGCAACTGATCGCCACGCTTCAGCTCAGAGCCCAAGTCGGCAGGGCCGCCGGTCAGAATGAAGGACACATAGATGCCCTGGCCATCCTCGCCGCCAACGATGTTGAAGCCCAGGCCCTGCGGTCCCTTTTGGATGGTGATGGTGCGCGGTTCTCTACAGGGGATTAAACGGGATATTATCAGTTGTGGCAAAAGGGGGTGAGCAGGGGGTGCTGTTCTTCCGCTCTTACCTGGTAATGTCCTCGGTGCTGACAGCGCGCGGGGTTCCTGGCGGTACGGCGGCCAGTACATTTGTGGAGGCGTATCGCGAGCCGGGCTCTAAGAAGTGATTTTTGTTCAAGGTTTATCGTTGGTTTTCGTGGGGTATATATATGTATGTAGTTATTATTTAGACATGAATATATAGAGATAAATAGTTAGACAAAGATGGGGAGACAGAGACAGAGATAGAGACAGAGAATAGATCGGTTAATAAGGCATTTAAGAAAGACAGTTCCCGCAGTTCCAAGAGCAATTCCTTATAAGATATACATATATATTATAGAGACAGAGACAGAGATTCAGACTAAACGCAAAAGGGACAGAGACAGCAGGCAGCGTCGGAGAAGGACGGCAACACAATATATATATATATATGTATATATAGTAACTGAGGCCAAACTGAGGAAAACGGAAACGGAAGATAACAAAACGGAAACTAAAGATTGTATCCCCACAAAACACACAGATACACACACAGAAAGAGACACACAAACACACACACACACACACATACACAACAAAATCAGCAAAGATCGGGTTTATATTCAAGGTAGTTTATGTCTGAAATAATCCCAAAAACGAACACACAACATAACTCTAAAACACAGGCGCCAAGCTCAATATACTCAATATCTACTTGGGAAGAGGGGGTGGACAGGGCAGCACATTATTAGCAGCTACCACAGCTTGTGGGGTTATGAAGGTGAATGTTTTTTCAAGGGGCCTCAACAGTATCATTATTCAACAGCAGAGCAGCTAGCAATACGGTTCCAAGGAAAAGGAATATTATTATAGATCGGGCGGGGATGAAGCAGGAAGGCAGGAAAAAGTAGGATGTAATAATAATACAATACAATTTATAACACACTAAATAAGCAAATAAATATTAAGATAAACAAGTAATAAAGGTGAGTTTGGGTTAAGAAGATGTGCATCTAGTTAGCAGGGCAACTTGAGATTTTCAAACTTTTGATTATACCATAATTTGTCGTTAATAATCTGTTAAATATACAATTAAAAGTTTGAAAATCCAAAGTTTTCTTGTTAACTAGATGCTCAAAGGAAGACCTACAATAACAGGCAGGGAATTCCAGGAAAGCTAAACTTCAGGAAGACCTTTTTTACGAAAGAAAAGGAATATGTAAACTCAATAAAAATAAAATAAATAAGTAAAGTAAAATAAGCAAATAAAATAAAAGAAAATAGATCAATACAAAGCAGAAAATAAGGATAAAGCAAAAGGTTTAAAAGAAAAGACTAGATAACAATGATAAAGCCAGGCCCAGGTGTGTTTTCGCAGGGAATCTCCCACAAAAACCCTTGACCAGGACATGAGATACATGATACACAACTGTATCTATCTACGATTAATTACAAACAGAGGATCAATTGAAATAAATAATAAACAAAATAAGGAAATCAAATGGCTTACGGCGCGGCTGGGGTGATTGGGATCGGTTGCTTGGTGGCTGGGATTCGACAGGCAGGGCGGGCATGGAAGCATTGTTATAAAAGGAGGCGGGTGGAGTGGCTGGAGTAGAGGCTGCTGCTGTCGTGCCGCTGCTGCTGATGTTATTGTTGTTGTTGATGCTGCTGATGCTGATGATGTTGCTGCTGCTATTGCTAATGTTGCTGTTGCTGTTAGCGCTAAGCGACGGCGGCAACTTGCTGCTACTGTTGCTAGTGCCTGTGACTGTGGTGACTGTGGTATTGTTGCTTGCAATGACTGATGCGGCTGCTGTGGCTGCTGCAGCCAGTGGTGTTTGTGTTGGTATTTGTATTGGTATTGGTGGTGAATCGACAACCGTCTGTCCCACACTATTTAGCGCACCTGTCGACTGCGAATTGGCCATCGGATGCTGCGCCTGTTGATGAACCTGGCTTTGACTCTGGCTGCTGGCCAATTGGGACTGCGATTGCGACAGCTGCTGGCCGGCTGTAAGGCCTCCTCCTCCTCCGCCGGACGCACTGGTGGTCAAATGCTGTGTCTTGCCCACGATCAGTGTTACCTTGTCGGTGATCGATTTCAAAGTGGCCACCGCCAGTTCGTGCGTTACGTTCTCCAGGTTCTTTTCGCTCTATAAAACGGATATATATATATATTTATATAAATTATCGACTATAGAGTATATCAAGATAAATACCCCGTTGGTGCGCACTCCAATCAGCTTGTCTCCAATGTAGAGACGTCCGTCCACCTGAGCCGCTCCACCATCCATTAGTTTCGTCACATAGATGCCATTATCGCCCGGGATATGCTGATTACCAATGCCGCCCGCAATGGAGAAGCCCAATCCCTTGCCACCCTTGACCAGATCAATCTCAATGACCTTGGGCCCACTGACACTATCCCGGGCATCGCCAGATGCGGATCCAGGCGCCGGTGTGGTGGCCGTTCCGCGTTTTCGCTTAACATGAAGCTTCACCACATTACCCGCTTTCTTTAAAGCATCCACGGCGGCAGCATGTGGTACATCCACCACGGACACCTCGTTCACGGAGACAATAATGTCATTAATGCTCAGCCGTCCGTCGGCGGCAGCTGCTCCGCCCGAAATGAGCTTGGTGATGTAGATGGAGGTGTCGGTGCCGATATGCGGATTATCCGTACCGCCAGCAATGGAGAATCCCAGTCCGGAGTTGCCGCGCTCCAGCTGAATGTCCTCGTACAACCAGCTGTCATCGCCATTCACCTGTGGGGGGATTATAGATAGTTAATTAAAGGTTTTAATCCACAAAATATAATTACACAAAAAGATGATGGTGATTAATGGGTGGGTGGGTTGTTATGTGTGGGGTGAGTAAGTGTCGCGGTGTCTCACAGTGTTTATGACGTAATGAGGGCTTCGAATATTATCCTTGTATATAATCTTAATCATGTCAATTGGATTAGGATTATAGGTAACGAAATATGAGCTTTTGGTTTATTGCAAACTAAGGCAAATTTTGATGAAGTGTGACCTATATATTTATTCCAAAATGTGTAAATTTGCTAACATTTGAAAAGTTTTTGTTATTTTGCTCAATTTTAGGTAGCATTTTCTACTTATTGTTAAAAATGTGCGAAAAACACATAAGCTGCAATACTGAGAAGAGGATGCGATTCACTGGCCAGCTCCATTTATGCACTGTTTTTATAATGTCAGCATGAGAAACTCGATTATTTTGCAAACATATAAAATATGAACACACAGCACACAAGACGAAAACAGAAATGTTGTTAAAAACGACGGACAAACGATGTTAATATTTAGCCAGATTTCCTTTTTGATTTTTAAAGAATTTGACTTTAGGATTATATAAGATAATATTTAGTTTTAAATATAACTGCAGTAAATTTAAAATAAACGATTTAAAAAAATTTAAGAAAAATTCCACACCGTCTTGAAATTGTTTAAAAATAAAATTATATTCTTATTGTGCTAGAGGTTTTCAGTGAATTTATAAATATATATATATTTTTTTTTTTAATAATTGAAATCTAACTCAAAGCTATCTGGTAATTTCAAAAGTTTAAATATTTATTTTTTAATGGATTATAATTCATAAAGACCAAATATTCTATTCAAAGTTTATCGAAAAGGGCAAACTGGCTAAAATATCTGACAGATTTTGAAACCATCTTGGGGGCTTACCTTTCCCGAAGACGCCTTATGGAGCTGTAGAAAGAGAGAGAGAGAGAGTGGCGCCAGAAGAGAGACAGAGATTTAGAGGATTCAAAACATTGAGCTACAATACATTGACTTATAAATACATATGTACACTGTATGCATATCCCCCGCATTATAAGCCAGATTAACCCCTCAATGCCACACCCCCGCCGGAGATGGGAAATCGTGTCAATGGCGTCGTCTCTTGAATTATCTGGGCCGTAGCCAAAACTCTCGATGCAATTCACATGTTTTCCAATTAACAGACGACCAAAAAACACGAAAAAAACCAACAGCAGCCCGCTAAAAATGGCAACAAAAGCCACACACACACAAACAGCTTGCTTGCACAACCAAGATCTTAGAGGGTTAAGGGGGTTGGGTTGGCTTGTCTTGGCTTGGGCTGGGTTCAGTTCGGTTGGGGGTTATGGCATCGTTAAACGAGTTCAATTGATTAGCAGCCCAGTGTAAATGAATTCATCAAGCGCCGACGACAGCAACATTAACTCTAAGAAAATGAGCGAAATATATACACATATTTGTTTATAAGTATGTGCATTGCAGTGTAGTGCACACCCCACTAGCTCTATTCAGTCTGGCAAAAAATTGCCAATTAACCCTTCCTGGGAGTGGGTCAGATCAAGTATACGCGTAGGGAACCCATGTGCTTACAGAGTATATTAATATAGGGTTTTGGATAATCACTAGAGGATTCACCATAGCGCAGGCACAGTGTTCACTCATCATAAAAAGTCCTTTGGCTCAAAAAATCTCTTCCTTTTTTTTATTTTGTCAGGTTCAATTGAATCTCTTTGTTATGCTGATATTTCAGTATTAACATATTATTAATATTGAGTTTTAATTGGGATTTGGAATGATTTTTTATAGTACAATTTCCTTTAGAAGGATAGAAAGTTAGCCAGTTAGAAACAAATAACAACAAACAATAAGAAACAAAGTTCTTTGAAATTAAATTTTTGTAAATTGTATCTACAAGCTATAATTAAAAACATTACAAGTTTATAATATCTGGTTAACACTGTAACGTAGCACTTGGGCTAACAGGTTCGTGTCGCTTCTGCTTCCGCTGACAACTCTGGTTACACTTTTTTCCAACCAAAAAACAAAAAAAAAATAAGAATTATAAAAAGAAGAAAAATTACATCATAAAGTTAACAATCGGAACTCACTTAATAAGAGCGGGCGTGGTGCCGGAGGTAATGGGGAAGAGTGGGGAGCTGTTGGGACAAACAAACACAAGACTTTGAGCCAACTAAACCCCTAGCAAAAAAAAAAAAAAAACACGACCACAACAACACGCAACATTAACGGGGCCAACGAGCTACAATCGGTCTTTTCTGGGCCTTCGTTTTTCTACCTCTTTTTGGCTTTTGTAAAGTTGCACACCCTTGAAATTAGTAGACGGCACTAAAGCTAAAGCTAGCGAGGAGCCAAATCATATCATACAAAGCTCTTATCTTATCTATGATAAACATATGCTTGGGCTCTTCAACAGTACATGTATGGCCATACACAAACACTCGGAAATGCGGAAAACCCAACGGCAGGCGACGATAAAATTCTTAAGCATTTGTAAGAAGGCAAGAATTCCAATTGGGGTTATAAAAGCGTAGAGCAGAGAGATGCTGCCGAGATGGCCATAAAGTTACACCAAAACCCAAGCGTACAGCACACAGTCCAGTCCAATCAATCAAATGACTCATGGCTGTGTACCCACTTTTAAGTGCTTGTCCAAACATTCGCCTTGCATGCAAAGTGGCTTTAAACCCAAACAACCTCGAATGCTAAATGAAATCTAATGCACATTGCACTTGGACAGAAAGCGTAAACAATAGTTGCATCTATCAGATATCAGAATTAACACTGATGTATAATCAAGAATATCATTAAAATTTGTGTGCGAGATTTACAAATTAAATGCAGATTTCAACATAAATATTTACATTCTAATAAAACCAATTCCTAAAAGAACAAGGCTATTTTCTGTATAAATTAGGGAAAACCACTATGACTCAAAACTGAAAATATGTAAGAACTTTTCTATTGAAACTTATATCATTCATAAATCCAGAAGAAATCAACAGCTGAACGAGATCAATGACAAATTTGAATGCGTCAAGCTGCGTTGCACTTCATTGATCAAATCGAAAGCTAAAATTGTTGGCAAAATGCCCAGGGGCTTTACTATGTGCGATGTGGATGTGATCAGACATCTGACGAACGAAACGGGACGTGACGATGATGATCGCGGTCGAAACACCTGCGAGAAAACCGAAACGGAAACCCAAAGCCATTATTCCATTATGCCGCCCGTGGGGGAGGAGGTTGAGGGTAGTACTAAAATTATGGATCAATATATGTAAACTTGTCCTTCGGATTTATTCGTTGCTACTGCTACTGTTTGTTGCCCAGACGTGATTTGTTTATAGCTTTTTTTTTAAAGGAAAGGAAATGGATGATAAATATAAGGCGTATTGTACTATATCTGACTAGAGTTAATCGCTTTGCTTTGATTTATGGGGAATAGCAATAACATAAGTACAGTAGATACACATATTAACAATTAAAGAATCATAGTGAAAGCTCTATTTAAATTTATATTAAAGTTCACTACCCACTTTTTATGTTTTTTAAATATTTATTAAATGTATAAATTATAAATAAATATTATATTGATATAGAACAAACTGTCGAATTACTTATTTATGGATTTATTTATAAAGAAACATTATTTTAGCCACATCACACTCTAGTAATATTTTTTCTTATAGGCAATATTCTCTGTAAATTCATTTGTTTTTGTGGGTGGCAGACGAGACAGAAATAAAACTATTTGTAGCAAAAAACGAAGACGGTGAAGGAGGAGCAAGCGAGAGGGCCAGACTCAAATTGGGGGCGACAAGTGCAGCCATAGAGAAAGAGCGACTAAAGATAGCGGAGAGAGAGAGGACCGGAGAGAGAGGAGAGTGGCCAGAGCCGAGAGGCTACGCCTGCGCTGAATACGCGAGCGAGATATTAAGGGCACCAACAAACAATAATAATAACAACAACAAAAATGGAATGGAACAATAACAAGTCAAACAAAAGCAACGGCCAAGAAGAGGAGTGAGAAGAACCGTTGGTCGAGCATTAGAGAGAGATGGTGAGCGTTTCTTTAATTTTTTCTCCTTTTTTTTGTTTTTGTTTTTCGCTGCGAACGCAATGCAAAGACGCTAGAATGATGACAACGCACCCAACTTCTACACATGGGGTGTATGCTGATGTGTACGTGCGCACACTCGCGGGCACAGTGTTAGTGCGAAGTTGTCCATTTATATTTATTTTCAATTTAAGAAACTTTCCTTTATAAAATAAAAAAAAACTCATCGGAAAAATATAAGTAGCCATAAAATAAGTACTAGAGAGAGTTTTGGATAAACACCACAGGTTACTGATATATTTCTCAAAACGTAAACCAATTCCAAACAATTTCCGGGAAGTAAAGACCACAAATTGCGCGATCGATCCCCCATTATTGGGACCTATCCTCTTGCTTGCAGTTGTGCGCAAACACTTGTATATATCACACATGCCGCCTATGAATCGAGGAAAATCGGCTAGCTAGCTAGCTTTCGGTGCGTCTGCGAATTTGATTTATAAATAAACCATGGAATCATCGAGCACTATGCTATATATGTGCCACATATATAGAGCACAGATTGCCCAAAGCTATAGACTACGAATTATGGATATTTTTGACCGATTTTTACCGAATCCAGGTTGAAGAGCGATGAGACTTTCTTTATAAAGCCACCGCCCCCGCTGCCGCCGCCGTCGCGCTTCTTTTTCCTTGTTGTCATCACTGCTGCTGATTTTTAATTTTTTTTACTATTTATGTATTTTTCACTTATTTCAGATCGCGTAGAGTTGAACAGAAAAAAAAGAACGAAAAAGAAACACAAACACCGCTCTACACACTGACAAAAGCCGGCTGATGGCTGCTGGGCGTGTGTGTGTGTCGCTGCTTCCTCGTAACTATTTCGCTGCTATTTTTTAGCTTTTATTTCAGCCCGTTTCGTCGTCACCGCCGCCGCCGATGATTATCCAACTTTGCACTAGATAAACAAAAATTCACACATATCGAGACTTTAAGTTGGATTTATATATAAAAACCGCACACGCCCGAGCGCAAGTTGTTTTCGTTTCTATTTTTCTTTTGTTTTTAGCGATCTCTTCACACCGACGGACGCTGAGCAAATGTCGCCGAAACAACAAAAAGGCGTAACACACAAAAATGCTGAGAGTGCGAGCGAGAGCGAGTGAGAGCTGGAGAGCGGCGCCGCTAAATTATTTATTTATTGTTGTTGCTCGGCTCGACAGGCAAATGGGAAATGGGAAAACAACAAAAAACACAGCGAACAGCCGTCTCGTTCGCTCTCAGCCATGCATGTTCTGGAGCGGCAGTTTTGTATTTTTGTTGGTTTTGCTGTTGCATTTACCAGAATTCATGGCACGCACACACACTCGCCTTGTTTTGTTGGCATTTTTCCCGTTTCGATCGATAGAAGTAACTATCGGCCAACTATCGCGGCTGCTCTTGCCTTTTTCATTCACGCTGGCAATGCTCTCTCACTCGGATTGGCTCTCTCGCTCTATCTCCCACACCTTGTTATGCCGCCCGTAATGCAAATAGGAGCGTTCACGTACACTTTCAGCCTGCACTGACTCACACCGTTAACCGCAAACTCCGTAATTCACATTTCCAAGTTTGCGGCACAAGACAAACAAAAAAAAAAGAAGTTAAACCGAAAACCGAAAACAACGAAAACACCCAACGAAGAACAAGAGACCGATTGACAGTGTGACCGTTCAGGGATCGCGGAATTTAGCTGAAGAAAAAATACCACATTTAACAAGTGGGTATTTTTGCTTGCAGTGTGCCCATATTAATAGTGTGCTAGACAAGTGATCGCGCCAAATAGATTTCAAAAAGAGAGTAACGTTTATTTAAACTAAAATTTACTGAGGGTCCCAAATATCGCTTTAAATTGGTTGCCAGTAGTTAGAGCGAGTGAGAAGAAGAACACAAAAACACGCGCATCTGGCTACTTAAAGCGCTGTCATGTTCCAAATATTTCAAATAATTAATTAATAATTACCTCTTTTAAAATGGCATTTTCACTTACTAAAGAGCAATACTTGAAATAAAAATCAATACAAACCATAAAGACATCCAAGCAATAATAAAAAATAACAAACATTTCAAATAAAAAGCGCAAAAATATATATTTGTTTTGTTTTGGTTTTACATTTTTGGTTTCTTAAATTAAAGTCAATGTTTATTTGCAAATAAAACATAAGCATAACAAAATCATGCAAGAAAACGTAAATAAATTCAATCAAATTGTGATTTATCTGGAAAAGAAATACATAAACGTAACAGAATCATGCGCACATTAACTTAGTAAAAAAAAATTATATTTAATGGCCAGCACAGTATTTCGTTGCTTTAATATAAAGAAAATATGTTACGGCTGTTTGCAATTTTCTTGTTTTCCCTCAATTTGGCTCGTTTTCCTTTTGTTTCTATAAAGTTCTGGCCAGGCCAGGCCAGGGGCCAGGCCAACTACAACTACCGGAAGCGGAAATGGGCGACGCTTGGCCCACAAAAACGAGGAGGCCGACTCGAGCTAAGCGACTTAAGTAAGTAACGATTCGTTAAGGAGGCGGAAAAACGGTTGGGGGTTGGTAAGTATAAAATAGGTGTGCTCCCAATTACACTGGCTTTATTGGCGATTTAAAAATGGGAGGCGTTCTTGTCGACCCAACTAACTGAATAATTAAGGCTTACATGTATTTTAAGTGCTCCCTAAACTTCTAAAGCTTCTAAGGATTTTTATAGGTTTCCTATTTGAATAATATCTTCCATACTTTTGGCGAGTGGAATGTGTACGTTGCAATAGACTTACAAAAATGTATTTTTATTTCTTGATTGATTATAGCTCACATTTTCCAAAGACTTTTATCGTTGCCAGACGTCTAAGTGATCCTTAACTGTACGATTTTTTCCTTCTGTAATTCTAAGGATTTTCTTAGCTATTTTAGATGGTGGAATGCGTACGTTGCAATAGATTATTATAATACACGAAAATGTACTTCAAACAATTATAGTGTTTCATTATAGCTTAAGTTTTCTCAAAAACTTCTAGTGTTGCCAGACTTCTAAGTGATCCTTAATCGTACGATTCTTTTTCCCCTTCTTCTGAAATCCCCCAAATGCCGTGCAAATGGGAGCGGCTTTCAAGGTACGAACTAATTAATTCTTTTTGAAAACAAAAAGGGTGGGCACTAATTACAGCCTACTGTTTCCACTTTCCCAGTTGGTTACGCTTTCAGGATTTCCCCTCTCTGGAAAATGGTGAGAATTGGGCTGCCTCGAAAGTGGGCTTTAGCTTTTTGGCTGGATTATTATGGCTGTTAAGGTGTTGGCGCTGGTGCTGGTGGTAATGGTGTTGATTCTGATTTTGATTCTGATGTCGATGGAGGCTGACAAGGATGCGATGACTCTGCGGTATCTGTATTTGTATCTGTTTTTGTGTCTGTGTCTGTATCTGTGATATCTGGGATGGATTTCAGCTAAGGCCATTTGCACAAATGATTAAATTGCAGCGACTTACAGTCTGCGACCCGCTCCTAGACTTGGATCCTTGCTGCGATGGCTGCTGCTGTTGCGAATGCTGCTGCTGCTGCTGCGGCGAACGAGAGCTTCGCTGCGACTGCGTCTCTGCCGGTGGCTCCTTGGGATTTTCCGTATCCGATTCAATACGCATCCGCTGGTTCTGCGAAAATAAATTTAGCAAAATAACATAAAACAAGGATTTACAAAAAAATTATTTATATAATTGTATTTTTAATATCAGCTAAGTTTGGCCCACAACTTTTCACAATTTCCTATTAAAAATATGGCTTTTCTCGAAATTTTGGTTACACTAATGTCCTGTTTCCAGCACACTTACATTGGAACAGCAGCAGGCATAACGGCAAGCCACCCCACCGCTCCCCGACTCGCTGTCCCTCTCCTTTTCTTTATCCTTTTGCTGTCGCTCTCGCGATTGATGCGTTTGTTGTTGCTGCTGCTGCTGTTGCTGTTGTTGTTGCGGCGGTGGACCCGTCAACTGACGTCGACGACGACGCATCCGGACCGGCGAACGCGAGCCAACATAATTGGAAAAGCGGCGACGCGAGTGCCGCACAATCGACACCCAATCGATCATTTCTCACAGTGTATATGTACTATTTACTTGTGTAAATTAAAGCTCTAGTTTTTCTTTCAAATCGGTGGTTGTGTTTCCCTGGCTTGGTTGATTTTCACGCTCTTTTCAGTTTGTGCCTGTCATGTTTTGCTTTTTTTTTTTAAGGATTTTTTATTTTTTTGATATTTTATATTTCGTTTTATATTTCGTTTAAGTAAATTATTTAATTTATCTTTTATTTATAATTCAATCTAAAATTGCTTTAATCATGTTTTGCTACAAAAACTTTTGAGACAATGTGGCAACGCCAACGCTTTAGGAACTTCTCAAAATTTGGTACAGTTTACTCACTAAATGCGATACTGAACTCAGTCAGGGGTGCCCTAATTTGCTCCCTCGTACATATTACTCCAGAATTGATATGATTATGAATAATTAAGTGAAAGCATGAGAAGTATGTATGCAGAAAAGTGAGGGGGCATTGACATGTTTTACTTTTCCTTTGAAGAGTTGCGATAGCAACAAGTTGGGTACACACAGCCCCGGGCGGGCGGGAAAGCGGGAAAGTGGAAAAGTGGGAACGAATGGGATTGAAATCAGCAGCCTGTCATCTTTTGTGCTGCTCTCTCTATCTCTATCTCTATCTCTCTCTGTCTTTGTTTGTGTTTCACCGGTTTTACACACACACACACACACCTCAGATGAAAATCTGTTTGCCATTTCAATTTTTCTTTGGCGATGTGTACACGCAAGTAATTACCACCCACCGCCCACTCACAAAAAAAAAAAAAGGAAAAAAAAAAATTAAAATGAGAAAAAAGGAATACAGTGGTTGCAAAAATGTTGAGGAAGACACTCATCTCATGATATATTTTTTGCCATCTGAACAACTCATAAAAATGACTTTATTCTGGTCTTTTCCGGTTAATAATCGTCGAAGAAAATGTCTTGACTTTGTATAAATTCCAATGAATCATTATGTGTTTTGTTTTAATTCCATTTATATTTTTGATATTTATTTATATGCTTTAGTTTTTTTATAATATTTATTAGTTTATTTATATATATTTCTTTTAATCCTCTGTTTGATTATTAAGTATTTATCCTTAGGTTTGAGTATGTATATTGTGAAACTAACTATTATAAACATTTTTATTATATATGTATATTAAAAACTTAGAAATATAAAACTTTAAGAGCTCGCA
The DNA here is from genome assembly GCA_008042715.1 of Drosophila bocki. Taxonomy (NCBI): domain Eukaryota; kingdom Metazoa; phylum Arthropoda; class Insecta; order Diptera; family Drosophilidae; genus Drosophila; species Drosophila bocki. The sequence goes on along the minus strand of VNJY01008463.1, from coordinate 42,186 downwards.
AAATACTTTCAAATGATTTTTCAGTTTGGTTTTTGTATTTCAGTTTGGTTTTAGTTTTAAAATTTCAATTTAAACTGTGTTTTTCTGCATTATAATATATTTGACTTACAACATTTTATGAAAGAATATTTTTAAAGAATATTTTTCAAATAAAAACAACATTTTTCTGCTGATAACAACCACCGTACTTTTAAAGTTCGATTTAGCATTCGATTTATTTTATAGAGTGTGCCAAGGCCCGAATAACGAATACCGAATACATCGAAACAACGAAATCTGAATGCCGAATCGCTTTTTGTTTATAGCCAGATCAGATCGGTTTGGATTGGAGGAACATGTGTTCAGTTCTGTATGCAAAATTAGCGCTGGGAGATGGACTAGGACTAGGACTGGTCGGAAAATCCAAACGGTATTTGGCATGAAGAAAAAGCCAAAGCAGTGGCAGTGCGAGAGCTGCCAAAATAAATAGATTGATATATTGCCCGACTTGCTTCACTGTTTTGCTGTTTGTTGTTCTTGCTCTTTTCTTGATTTAACGATGTTTTCCAATGCCAGACGCTATATAGCCATGAATGAAAAACTCAATGGACGGCAAGACAGAAGGCAAAACATGGGGCGGAGTACATAAGGAGGTTGAGTTAATGAAACAAAAAAAAAAATCCTACACAAACCAAAAACACAAAAAGATATATATATATATATCAGTAGAGGAAACAGTGAAAACTTTTAAGTGGAATCTGGTTTTAAAAGGCTTTGTTTTTTTTTTAATTTAAGGTATCTTTTTCTTGAGGTTTTATTAACTTTTGATATTAATTTTTAATTTAAATAATATTTTTAACACATAAATAAATTCAAGAAATCCAAAGTTTCAACTTTAAATTTTATTTTTTAAGTATTTTATTTTAATTTTTAATTATGTTGATCATTTTTGATCATTTTAGTCTTGTTTAATATTTTGTTTTCAATAATAATTATTTATTAATCAGTTTCTGTTAGTAATTTATTTATTTTATAACTCACTCTCTTATTAATAATAAATTTCTCACTCAAAATATATTGAAATTCCAAGTATTCCTATCGATTTCTCAGGAAAATATGTCGACCAACATTGCCGGGAATTATCACGATTTGCAGCAATTAATTTAAGTAATGTCTCAATTAACTGCTGTGCAGGTTTAATCACTTTTAATTTGCGGCACCTGCTGTCGGCGGTGGCTTTAATTTGTGAGCGATTACTGTGCAGGGCATGGCGGGGCGTATACGTAATATTTGGAAGGCTGCCTGCTCATCATACGCCCCGTGTGCCGGCACCGTAGTTCACCTGCCATCTTGTAAATGCCCTAAACTTTGTCTTGTTTAAATCTTGTTTTCAGTGCTTGTATGTTTCGCTGCCTTCTTAATATTTTTTTCTCTTAGATATATATTCTTCTTTCTTTTTTTTTTTGTTTTCATTTGATGTGTACATTCTGTCTTACAATTATGTAAAATGTTTGTTTTTTTGGCGCCAAAGGAGATGAGTGATGGACACGCATGTGTCAGGCCCAAAATAAAAGAACAACAAGAAAAACAGAAAAAAAATGAGACCGGCCAGCGACTGATAACGGGATAAACAAAGCACGACAGAAGAAGTGGAGAGAGAAAGAGCACGCAAGGGGTCATACACGCAGAATAAAAAAAGGGCATTGACATTATTTGTAAGTCTTGAAAAGTCTTTAAGAAAATCTGTAACTAATTTTATAAATTTTATAAACTCCTTTGTTATAATCAAGAAAAAAAACATATTTTTTTAAGGCCTAAAAGCAGGCTATGATATTCCTGTTTTTCTGTAAGTTCAATATTTATCAATTCTTGGGGTTTCCCTTTTGACCTTCATATTTTTTTAAGTAATCTTTTTATTTAAATATGAAAATAGGCTAAATAAATTAATAATAAATATAATAATAACATTCTCCAACCTATGGTTTCTTATTTATTTATTTTACAAAATTTTGTATTCAAAATACTTGTAATAATTTATATTTTTCAATTTAATTATTTATATTTTTGATGTCAAAAAATGCCAACACACTTTTCCTAGTTCTTAGTACTTTTATTATTAATTGTTGTACTTATTTAGCTTAAAAATAAGCATGTTTTGAACACACACACAAAAGGAAAGAACTAAAACAAAAAGCCAAACAATTCCGGCAGCTTTATATTGTTGTTGTTGTTGTTGTCGTTGGTATGTGCGTGCCCGCTTAACGAGGGTTAAACATCGTCTGAAGGGGGTTAAAGGTGATTCCACCCCCCCAGCCCACGCTCCTCCGCAAAGAATGAGAAATAAAGAACAAATCAGACAGACACGCGCCGCTATGCTTAAATTTTTGTGCGACTCGACGCGTCGACGGCACGACTGTTACTACCGCCTTCGCCGTTCCGTCGTCGCAGCCGTTTTCCTTTCAGACGCCCACCCACCCGCCACCTAGCCACGTAGCCGCCCATCCACCCACCCAGCCGCCCCCTTTAGAAACCAGTCCACACCAGACCCGGGTCCGGGTCTGGGTCCGGGCACAAGTCCGTCCGAAGCAGCCGAGAGCACTCGCTCGCTCGGCTGCCGGCGGTGCTGCTTCGGCTGCCCGGCCAAACAATTGACAAGAAAAAAAAAAAAATATACAAAAAATAACAAAAACAAAAAAAAAAAACACTAAGCACAAAATGTATAGTACCCGGTATAGCCAAAAAAAAAAAAAAACAAAAAATAAGTAATGGGGACCTTGGGCAATCGTTCATTGGTTAGCACTGATAACAAACATTTGTCGGCATTCCGGCAGCATCCTTCAAGCCTCAGGCAGCTTGTGCCGGCGGTACAGTGGGCCCTCGCTAGCTGCGACACCACTTTTGACTTATTTATTATTAAAAATTAATAGTAATAATTTACTCTGGCTGAATAATTAATGGTAGACTCTGTTTTTTGGAAGCTATAATAGCTATCAATATTTATTTATTAATTCTTTGTGAAAAGATATATATAATCTTTACAGATATATTCCAATTTAAACTATAGCTAAACTGAAAGTTAGTACCAAGAAGGTATTGAAAAATATTTAAATATATTTCTTTAAAATTTATATTAATTCTTAGTAAGTATTTAATTATTCTTTTATCTTTGTTAAATTCTTAGAATTCTCAAGTGATTTTTAAAATTCTCAAGTGATTTTTATAATTCTCAAGTGATATTTTTGTTAAAAAAAAAATGTGTAACTCTATACTTCATACTTTTACTAAACCCTTTTTTGTTGATGAACAATTTCTTTTAAAAATCATTAAAAATTAACCCCTCATAATAATATAAACTCTACGTTTTCCATAGCCAATAACCACTGCTTTTTCCGAGGACCCACACGCTTAACGTTTTACCGTTCGTATCGCTTACCGTTGCCAATTTTGTTACGTTCCACACGTTTCATCGTTTCGCCGTTCCGATGAAAGTTGAACGGTTTCACGAATTTACGATTTCACGATTCACGATTTCACGACCTCACGATTTCAGTACGCATGTCCCAGGCGACAAGCCGCAGCAACAATTGCAACAACAATAACGAACTGGGTGCGAAAGAACAACAACAACCAGGGGAGCAACAGAGACGGCACGATTTGGTAAGAGCAGGCGGGGGCGAAAGGTTGTGAATCTGAGCCTTTATGTCTGCTCGTGCTACAGGCTACAGCACACACCATCAATCGCGTCGAACCGAAACTAAGCCCAAACGAAGAAACACTAACTGACGACTAAGGGATACCCCTTGAGGGGTTTAAAGTTCTCTGGAGTTTTCAACAAAAAGTCTTTATGAGACAAGATGATTCTTATAGAATGTAAAACAATAATAAATATCAATTTTAAACCTTTTAAAATCTAGAGTTTTGAAATCTTTTATTACAATAATAAAAGCGTAATTTTTAAAACAAAACTAAATAAATAGATATGTAAATCTATTTAGAATAGTGTGCATTTCTTGTAGCATACTTTCCAGCTTCTTTTAAGAAAACGAAAAAAAAACATTTTAAACGAAATAACTAAGAAAACCCTTATGTTCATAGTTCTTCAAAGCTAACCAGAGATTTAAAATCCTGTAAAAACATGCCAGGACAACTTCCTCTTTTTTAATAATCTATATTAAGCACACATTTCCAGGCAATTGTACCAATTAAAAATCTGGCTAATGGGTATCATTATTGCCGACCTAGAATGGGGTAACGGTTGTCATAGCCACTTAAGCCGCATCCAGGGACATCTGGGCGTAAGGACATTCAACCAGGCCTCTTGCTGGGATCGAGTGCCTGTTCAGTCCCGCACCTCCTCCTCCCCAATCCTGGCACTCCATCTCCATCCTACGTTTTTCAACCGTTTTCATTCGCCACGTGTTAAGGACCCAGGACATGTTCAAGAGATTTCAATTAGCTTCGGGCCAACTAATGGCTGTGCTCTCGATTTTTTTCTACATCCATTACCGCGTAGGAGGGGAGGCGGGTGGCGACATTTATGAGGGGGGGCGGTGACGGAGACGGAGACGGATATTAACCCATTTTTCGCTAAAGTGACATTTTTCAACCCCAACAATTTAGCTGGCTTTTAACATGGTTTAAGCCACCAAACTAACCTAATTTAATAACAAATTTTTGTATTGAAATTAAAACGATTTCCAATAAATGGATATATGTATGTAATTTGATGTAGTAAAAGCTTAAGCCAAAGCATTTTGTATATTCTTGCCTTTCTGAGGTGAAAGTTTTTATTAATAACATTAGTAAAAATAACTTAGGCCTCGAAAATAATTAAAGCGGCATTCAAAAGATATTTTTATATTTTTATTTTAGTTTCCAAATTTTTAAAAAATAAAATTTTATTTTTTTTTGTATTTAAATTAATTTTGAAAATTTTAACTGCCTGTAAAATAATTTGTACTGAGCTGAGAAAAGCAGAAAATATAGATATATTGGCAATATACTAATATTTGACGCCATACTTGATATACAAATCGATACTTTAACGAAGCGATATACATATGTGCGATATATCGATATTATGTTTAATATATCGAACAATTATAGTCGTTAAAGGTGACAATTCAATTGATTAATAAGATTGTTTTTATAATCTGTCAAATGTGATATTCTTCGATATTTTTAAATTCAAAGTTTATGATATTTTCGATATGATATCGATATCCCCTCGATATATATACATTCCTAAAATAAGCCAATTGAATAAATGAATATGACTGGTATGAAATGCCGTGTGTGCGAGTGCAATCTTACCAAGATCTCTTCCAATTCGCTCTTAAATGTTCTGCTGAGCGCCTCGGCATGCGCTTGGGCACTGACATTATTCGCGATCTGATTTTGATTCGGGGCTGATTGGTTGGTTTGATTGGATGAGGCGTCGCTGTTAAACTCATAGGCGCAATTGCGATTTAAATTTGAAGTTTTGATAAACTGTGCGAGAATCGGATATAGTAAGTAGTAGTAGTAGTAAGCATGGAGAGTGGAAGAAGAGAAGAGAACAGAGAACAGTATAGAGTGGGGCAGATCGAGTAAGAGCAAGAAGAATAGACTTGAAACGGGAAATAATATCTCAAACTCAAAGGGAAACTGGAGGAACCATTGAAAAACATTAAAAAATATATTAAACGGATCTAGAGACAGATCCAGAAATAATATAGCTATATATCAGAGAAAACGTGGTGGAAAACAGGTAAGAATATATATTTATAAGATTTATAAAAGCGTAGGAAACACTCCAGGCTTAGACAAAATAATACCTAAAATTTAGGTAAGATCTGGGATGGAATACAAACAGAGAAAAGTCTGCCAGTATAAGGAACAGATCTATAAATAATATTTGTAAATCAGACAGAAACTGGTTAAACTGTATAGAATATAGGATAAATCTAAGCGTAGGAAAAACTATAGGACTTTAACTGATATTGAAATATAATTTGAAATATATATATATTATGAACGATGAGATCTAGAGCTTTAACATATGAACAAAGTGAAAGCAAAATAAAACTTTTGAGGAAATGTTACGAAATGATCTTGAAACCAAAATCAAAAATCAGTGATGAACAGGAGGTATTTCTAGGTATATAAATCTATGATTTATATATTTATACGCCTCTCTTGTACATATGTATAACCAACAACCCAAAACACTTGTTCACTATATCTATGTGTATAGGAAATTATTTTAGCTTCTGAAGTCTACTTACATCGGCTATTTTAACGGACTGCCCATCCTTCTCCCATTTGGTTGCAATTTGCAAGGTCTCCGCTGTCTTTTGCTGTATGCTTTTCGAGTCATCCAATAATGTCAATTCATAGAATTCTTGTATATCTGGAAAAAGGAAAGAAAGTTAATTATTATTTTATATTAATATACATACAGTCTTAGGACTTATTTAACCTATTTATTTGAGGGACAGAAGTTGAATTACGCATAAAAGTTAAATAAAACCGTTTGATTATACTATTTGGTAACTCATCAAAATGTTTACCTAAGATCTCTCTTTTAGGGTAAGTAACTAAGTAATAGTACATATTAAGGACCACATTATACTATAATAGCACAAATAACACAAACACGAGCCCACAAGTGCTCGCCACCGTAACTTCAGTCAGGCGATGTTAGAACAAGTTGGGAATTATACGTGCACACGTGTCAGGTTTTTTGCCAGGCAATTTTTAGGGTGAATTCGCCATGGTTTTTATATGAAAAATTGACCAGGAATACAAGTGGAACTTGCTCTTAAATTAAAAAAGGAACTAAGCAAAGCAAGTCGCCGTAAATTTAAGAAAAATAGAAAAAATAAGCCTGAAATATTTGATTTATGTTATGGTGGTTTGCCTTGATTTGATGGTACCTTGCATGGAAACATTTTCTTAATTCTAGAAAATTGTTAATTAATTAATTAATTTTATTTTTGAATATAGAAAAATGTTTGTATGAGTGTAGTTAATATTGATAATTACATTTTTAGTTTATTATATTTAGAAATAGTATAAATAGTGTTTTTTTTTACTTCGAAACCATCACTTTAAGTGCTAAAATTAAATACAATATCATTCAAAATTTAATAAATTGTTTATTTTATGAAAAGCTTGTAATCATAAGTTGTTTATTGGTCCATTTTCAGCTTTGTTTTAATGCGATTTTAAATTCTATTAAAGTATTCATGTATTATAAATATCCATTTTAATATTTAAAATCATCGTCGTTTCTTAAAGGGCTTTACATACAAATTTAACATCGCCGACCTGTTAGAAAGAAAGGAAATTCAATTAATTTGATTTTATAATTTCATTTTAAATCAAATTTACTTACGTTCAACACTGGCCCCTTGTATTTATTGAAGTTTCCATAGAACCACCGATTCACAGCCTCTGTTTACAGTCCGAGGGTCTTGAAATCTGCTCTGCTTTTCCGTTTGCCAACTCAGCGAAAAAATTAAAATCAACTCGAGTGGCCAAACAACAGATGAATAATTAACCACCAGCAATTCTTGTGAACATAAACAGCCAACAGTCATGGGTTAACATTGAATAACGATAACGAGCCAGTGAAGTGCAGCCAAATAAATAAACAAAAATATCGAAGACGAATTTTTCCAGATTCTACAGAAAAAATATGATGAATATGCACGCGGGACACTGTCAGAAAAATAATAAGATTATGTAGGATGTTTATATATCGAGATGAATAAAATATTAAACCTTTTTATATAGAATTTTGAACTATAGAAAAAGTATCGAATTTTACTTTTAAATATTGAAATTATCGATAATAATAATAAAAAAATTGTGTACTTAATTTTTTTGTTTCTTATTTCAATTTTGATTGTTATGATATATTAAACAAAATATCGATGTATTACATTACAACTTTTTTATATCTAATTTTTAAATATCGAAAAATTATCGAATTTTATTTTAAAATATTGATATTATGGAAATAAATCAGAAAATTGTGTATTTCATTTATTTGTCTCTTTATTTCGATTTTATTGTTAAGATATATTAAACAGCATAAATCGATATGTTTATCGATACGTGAAAATATTGATTAATATATATATTATTGATTAATATGATTGATTAATATATATTATTATTGAGTAATATATATATTAATATTTTCAAAATACTCCTTAAATGAATTTCAAAACCATATCATCATATATTTCTAATATGTTTAACTTTTAATAAACTCCAATTAAGCAGTAGCCAAAAAGAAGGCAATATTTTCCATTTATTATTTAGTTGCTTAGTTTTATAGGAAAATCTCTTGACTTGGTTCATCAGAGCCCATATCTATTCATATTTTATGTTCAAAATTATTAAATTCATTTCAGTGTCAGGCATGCAGGCAGCCAGCTGCTTTGGCGGAACTTAGAAACTGTCAGAATGCATCTCAAATGCACACATTTCAATGCAAACTGACAGCGAAGTAACGGGGTGCAATATGGGCCGGCACAAGAGGGGGTTACACACACCCACACACACACACAGACACACGCTTTTGCCACCGCCAATATGTTTCGCTTCAACAGCAGTCAAGTGGCCCAAATGGGATACCAAAAGAAACCCCACTGAAGCTCGGAACCAAAAATCTGTGAACAAAAAATACATATGAAAAAAATTGAAACGAAATCCATGGCGCCCATTTAATTTCCTGTGCACGACAGCAATCCCGTTATGTGCAGTAGGGCGCAAGGAAGGGAGGGAGCAAGAGCGAAAGAGAGGGGGCGAAAAAAGCAGGGCAGGAGCATTGAATTCCATGGGATATAGCGATGCCACCCAATATTGCATGGAAAAGTACGCGCAGTCATTGAAAAAGTGTGTGTACATAAGGTACAGGCCGCACTCGTTGTGGTGAATTTTAACTGTCTGTTACAGTTAATTAACGGTTGATTAACAGAAAATAAAAATTAAAAAATATATTTGGATTGTAAAGCTTAAATTTACTTTGGTTTTTCATAAAGAAAATAATTATAGCTTATTTTAGTTAATTAATCTTAACTCTGCACTCTGTTATTTTTTATCGTTCAGATAAATTACCCGATATAGGGAGGAAAAAATAAAAAAAAAGGTAAACACTCACTTTATAAACATAAATAATATTTCAAAAGTATTTACTCCATGTGTAAAAGGTTAACCTAAAATAATTAAAGATATCTAAAACCTTCCCCTTTTATAAAATCTCTCATTTAACGAGTGATCACTGTATGTTCCCAATAACCACCATCGGCATTTCAGTACGTTATGCAATCGATTTGGCCACTTGAACTTAAAATGAGTTATCGAATACTTCGGAATGCTGCCCGCCAATGGATTCTTTAGTTCTTCTGTTATTTTCCCCAACCATTATTATTGCTCATTCAATTTGGTTTTCTTTTTTGTTTTTATTTTGTCTTTGTTGGGCCAACATTTTTCGCTTAGCTCAGCTGAATGCCAATGTCGAAGGCAATAGAAAAAAAGAAAGATGCTAAACTTTATTTCTCGCCATCTTGAGCCTGGGGGGGGGAATTCCGGGAAATCGATAAGTCCCGGTAACACAGGATCCACATAATACACTCATAGAAAATTGTACCTTAAAAAATCCATATATTTAGAAGAATTTTGTATTTATAAAATTCCTGAAAACTAATTCTTGATTGTTGAAAAACTTTCTTAGTTTAGGTTTTTCCTGAATAACGAAAAATATTTTTATGTGTGTATTCACAGTATCTGCATATGTAAATGAATGTATATATGTACATATGTATGTACCTTCTATGCTCATGTGCAGGTCGCAGATGATTCCAGTTCTAGGCCAATTAAATTGGGATTAGGGTTTGGGACTGGGACCGGGCCACGTGCAGGTCATGCTCCTTATGACCTCTCATCGTTGGCCCTCCTCTCTCTTTGGTTTTTTTTTATTGAATAAAAACTTTGGGCTAAAAGTTTACAGATAAAATTCAGCAAACAAACTGCCAACTTTCAAGTAAAAAATTACCCTCAATTTGAGCACAGTGGACATCCGTTATAGTGAACAATTATTAAGGTATAAGGTAGATTACGTTATATGTCAAGTTATTACAAAAATAAGTAAGGGAACAAAAAATATATACGGGATAACAAATAAGCATATTTTTCAGTTTAAATGTTTTAAATTATTTCAAATTGTCAATTTCAGATAAAAGAATAAAAGAAGAATATACTTTTCAATTTATTTAATATTATATTAAATTTAAGATGAATACAAATCTTAGGTACATTTTGTACATTTCTTTAAATCGGTTTACCAACTGTGTGTACCTAACCTAGGTACATATGTACATACATGTTGAAGTATCTTCTGTTGTATCTCATTTTCGACAACATTAATACCTTTATATCCATTAAAAAATTACTCATTATTTTTTTCTGGCAATTAAAGAGGAAGCAATAGAGACAGAAATATAGAGCAAAAGAGAAAGAGACAGAGAGAGAGTAGAATAAAATGGGGAAAAGCCACGGACAGACACCCAACCTCACTACACCCCAAAACACACGCACACTCGTACACACCCAGGTGTTGGGCGCCTTTCATGTGTAGGGATGCGGCTAATACCTTGTTAATTATTTCTCGGACACATATACACAACACTGGGCTGGACCTTGTCACGGTGTACAGTTGTACAATAAAATAAACTGAAAATATTATATACAAATTATTTATTTTATTTATCTAAAGCTAACAAATAGTTATAAACCAAGAGCTAACTAGGGGTAAAGAGCCATAGCATATATACATATATACAAATTAGTTTTGATTCAAAGCTTAAGTTCTTAATTCCTCAACTGAATCTTATTTTTAATTGGTAAACTAAAACCAAGTAAACTTAAGAAAATATATACATTAAAGAGAATCCATATATAGGGAAAATCTATACATTATAATAAGCATGAAATTAAAATTGAACAATGTTGACTCTCCCTCCTTTGCCACATCAATACTAAACTTTTTTCTATGACTGGCATTTTTTGTGCAAATTCTTGAGCCTTATGGGAATGACGGACACTTTCGGTCACGAGGTGCGGCAGCACAGCATTGGGGGTTTGGGAAATAGGATAAATTTAGCCATGACTTTGAGTTAAACAAAGGCCAGGACTTGATGTGGAGAAGGTATAGGGAAATTAATTCTCTGACCTTATATACATACATAGATATATATAGTAATCAGTCATCCTTTGCTAATAACATTTTATAAACCTGAGTTCTTAGCACATTGTGTATTCAACTATTCATGTAAACCTAACTTTAAACACTATTAGACTTGTTAAAAAAATCGTAAGCCCCATGAGAAAATTCCTGTGAATAGATCTAATTTTCCAAAACAATTATTTTAAATTAGAATCCAAAAAACCGTCTTTAAGAGCATTTTTATGATTATTCTATGATGGGTAATTTTACAGGGTTTCTTTTAGTTTTTGTCTTGATTTTCTGAGCGCGTCTTTACTTTGGGAATTAAGGCGAGCAGGTCCTAATCATTTTTTATCAGTTTTTAAAAATGTTAAAAATAAAATACTGTTATTTTAAATATATTTTTAACAATATAAAAATGCTAAAAAAATTTTCCAACATCTAAAAGTTACAATTTCCGAAATCTTCGTCAATAAAATGATATAAGATTAGGAATATCCTAAGGTACTTTTCATCAGTTTTCCAAAAATGTTAAAAATAAAATATTATTATTTTAAATAAATTTTAAACAAAATAAAAATGCTAACAAATTTCGCAAACATCTAAAGTCTCAATTTCCAGAATCCTCATAAATAAAAAGATTTAAAAATGTCTAAAGGTACGTTTTACCAAAATCAGAAAGGTAATGAGATTGTGGGGTCCACCCTAATGCTCAGCTCCTGTTTTCTAACGTGTCACGTGTTTGGCTTGTTTGCATGTCGTGTACCAGTGTGTGTGTATCTGTGTGTTTGTCAGCCGTTTAACATTTCTGACACGCCAAGCGCAGTCACTGAAACTGTAACGGTAACATGGGGCACAGGCAGAGGCAACGATGGGGAAAAGGGAGGCACAGGCACAGCGGTCTAGAATGAGGGGAAAGGGGAGAACAGGCACTGAGGAGCATAGAGGAGAACGAGAAGAAAGAGGAGCCTAACGAAACGAAACGGATTATGCAACTGCCACTAACAGCGGGCAACACAGTTTGCACCCAGGGGGCCAATACAAGGGGGGCCGTAGGGGGAGGCGATGGCCGGGCGGAACTTTTGCAAATTATACAACAGGCAAGTCCCGCAAAACAGACAACTGCAGACCTAATAGATGGACGGGTCGACAGAGACGCAACTATTGCCATAGAAAGAGAGAGGGCGAAAGTGGAAGAGAGAGACGGAGCAATGACAGCAAATTCAAACAACAGTGCTGCCAAATTTTAAAATAACCAAGTGTGGTTAAAGTTTAACAGGGAAACGAAATAAACACAAAGTTCAATGAAATTTTCTGCTGTCCAAATTAAAATAAATTAGAGAGATAAAATCATAAAAATATTAATTGAAACTAAATACATTAAAGAATTCTATTAATATATATAATTTTAAAAAATATAATAATGTATTTAAGAAACATATAGCAATATTAATAATATTTTAGAATTCTTTAGAACTGCAACTTTATATCTGTATCTTTTAATTGGTTTTTCTTGGCCATTAATTTATAAATTAAAAAAATATATATTCTATTTAAAAAATATATAATAATATTAATAATGTAGCATACTGGCTTTAACTATATCTTAATTTAAATTTGTTTTTTTCGCGACTAAATTGCTTTATTTAAAGCTAGGAAAATCTTGTCATAAGCAAGATTTAAAATAAAATTTAAAAAAAGAAATAAATTGTAAACTCCAAATACAAATAACTATTTTAAAGAAATATTATAAAGCCTGACAGAAAATATATTAAGAAACTAACTAAAACACAAATATATACCATCCCAAATGAAATTCTTCTAGCTTTAACAGATCCCGAGATCCCTTAGATATATTTCTATATATATATTATTGTTTTCTTTTATGGCCAAATGTCATTTCTATGGGCCTTTAAAATAAAGAAACAGCTGACTTGGCCATAAATATATAAGTTAAAAAATAGAATAATCAATTTTAAAAAAATATTATAATAATATTCAAATATATTTTCAATTATATCTCAATTTGAATTTGTTTTCCTCGACTAAATTGATACATTTATATACCATCCCAAATGAAATTCTTCTAGCTTTAACAGATCCCGAGATCCCTTAGAGTTACCATAAAACTCTTAGAGATATGCAAATAACCAAATAAATGGGCTAGCTGGCTTCCTTCTTTTTTATGGCCAAATAATGCTTATATATTCGTCATTTTTATGGGCCTTTAAAGTAGAGAAACAGCTGACTTGGCCGCATTACTATTGGCCAGAACGCCTGCTGTTCGCCGGTGGTATTGCCTTCTATTGCGGCGCTGCTTGGATCGTTTTGACCCAAATCCTATGCAATATTATGGTTCTGCTGCTGTCGCTGTTGTTGGTGCTGCTGCTCGTCAAGTGGAAATAATTTGCAGCAAGAAGAAACAGACGAAAAATCAATATACGATAGGCAACTCTGCACAGATAACAACTACTTTTCAAGGATGTTTCCAGCCCATCAAACATTTCCTTCTAACATTTCTTGGCATCAAGTTTACGACATAGTTTCGAGCTTAGCAATCATCATCATTGCATTAAGCTAAACTGTTTTTATTGATTTGGATATAGCAATTTTGTTCAAAGACATCTCTAAAACCATCTTGGAATCGTAATTAGTGGGATTACTCACCTAACAGCGCTTGAAACAAGCGAGACTTAAATATGCGTATAACGCGTTCGATTGCAATACGCAGCGCCCGATCCTGCGGCTCGGAGAGTCTAGCGTGATAGTCCTCGAGCAGCTCGAGAGCGCGATGAGCTTCTGCAAAATATACAAAAAATAAAAAGAAAGAGATATAATAACAGTATATAATTAATATTAATATTTAATATATTTATTAATAATAAATATAATAAAATAAAGATTTAATATATTTATTATATTATATTTAATCAAACTACTTTTATTAGCGCTATTTAAGTGATTTTGCGTTGAATAAAGTTAGTGTTAAAAATATATAAAAAAGAAAGACATATAATAAATACATAATTAATATAAATATTTTATATATAATAATAGTTAATATAATAATATGAATATTTAATATATAAGAATAATAAATATACAAATATATACATTTTTAATGTATAATATTTAATGTAAGTGTTAAAAATATTTTGAAAAAAGAAAGAAATATAATAAATACATAATAATAAATATAATAATAATAAATACATCATAAATAATATAAAAATATAAATATTTATTGAATAAAAGTAATAAATATAATAAAATAAATATTTCATATAAATATTTATTTAAACTATTATTACAAACAAAATTTAAGTTAGTTTGAGTTGATTAAAGTTAGTGTACAAAATATTTATAAAAAAGAAAGATATATTATTTGCATAAATTAATTAATTAAAATAAATATTTAATACATACATATATAATAATAATATTTAATATATAATATTTAATACAACTTTTACAAACAAAATTTGCTAAATCAAAAAAATATAGATATAATAAATACATAAATACATAATTAATATAAATATTTATTAAATAATAATACTAAATACAATAATGTAAATATTTAATATATAATCTTTAATGAAACAACTATTATAAACAACATGAAAGTGGGTTTACTTTCATTAAAGTTGCTGTATAAAAGGGGGAAAATAAATTAACAGCTTTAAACATATTATTTTATATTATTTTCCAGCTAAACCTTTTAATTTTAAGTAGCTTTTTTAAGAAAATTTCCTATAATTATGTTAATTTCAATCTCTTTTAGCTTAATGGGTCTTTAAACTTTCCTTTCTTGTAAGAATTTACTTAGTAAAAAATGTCCTTGATGAGGTAAAATTCTGGCAACTGGCAGCCAAGACTCAACTCTTACTTGAAACATGAATAACTAAAATATTATTATATTATACCCTCCATAATCCTCTGATGATTAACCATATATTTACCCCATTGCCTACTTTGCAGCTCCTCAATCTGTTGGTCCTCATCTGGGGCCATCTCCACGCCCGCCTCGCCAAAGACCGTTGCCCAGAAGCCCCTCTCGGAGCCACGCTCCGAACCCTGCTCCGAGCCGCTTTCCCCCGCCGATTCCTGGAGGTGGGACCTCTGCTTCGGCTGAGGCTTCGACGACTTCGACACCGGATTGGCCACCTTCAGTTGCAGCTCCGACTGCGACTTCTCCAGACTCTCCCGCTCGAGGGTCTCAACCATAACCCGGAAACGACTTAATTCCCTGCGCAATCCCTCGGCGCTGTGCCGGCTCGTCGAGGAGGCGGCAGAGAGTCCGGAGACGCCGGACAGGAGGCGACACCGTGCAGCTCCGGAGGACGAAGACGATGGAAGACCTTCCCATTCGTCGCGTGAGGCATCGCTCTCGGACTTTTCAAAATAGCCAGACTCCACGTCCGGAGTGCGGACCATGGAAGTTGATGACAGCATATGGCCGTATTCCAGGAGATCCTGGGCGGAATAGAAGCACTCAATGGACTCCCGGACACTGTCGCGCAGCGATGATGGGCATTTCAACGGTTCCGGTTCCGTTTCCGGTTCGGGTTCCGGATCAGGACCAGCATCCTTTTCCGTTTCAATATCAATAACCGTTGCCTCGCCAACGTTTTGAATTCGAACGTTGTCATCGATTTCTTGTGGCACTTCTAAGGTTTCTGCTGCCTGAACCAAAAGCAACGGTGGCTGCTCCTCTTCCATACGAACTTGTGGTTTCTTCTGCGGCAGCAGAGACTCTTCTTCGGGCTCCTCCTCGTCATCGGCGGGAGAAGAATCCACCTCATCGTCATCATCATCGTCGTCGTCATGGAATGTCTTATCGTCGCTGCTCAGCAGACCCTCGTTTGGATCGCTGCTCTTCCCCCGATCCGAGTCCGTGTCGGAATCCATGCTTGGGGAAACCAAGACCACCACTCTTCGGATCCAAATGCCACACTGAACTGAACTGTAAGCGCGACTTTTGAGCTTTATAATATGCCCATATGGTTCTTTCGTTCCTTTCCTCTCACCGCCAATAAATCAATAAAGATTGACGCTTTTTAAACATTTTTTCTACAGTTGTCTAACCCCAGCAGAGGGAATAAGACCTCTTTGAAACTAGGAGCTATGTATATTTCTATTATAAAAATATTTAAAAAAATAACCGTTTTACCCACTTTTTTCTGTAATGGTTCCTTTTAGTTAACTCAGTTTATGCTAAAAATATTTGATTAAAAAAATGATTTTAGGTTTGGAAAAAATTCTAAAAATTATCACATAATCCCCTCTCTTAAAGATATATATACTTCATTTTGGGTCCCACTTTTCAAGAGAGTTCTGACCCCTGACCCGGCACCATCCTGATTCGTTGATTGTCATGCGGTCGGCGTTTGCCAAAAAATTAAACACATAATTTATTATTATAATCGAGTCGCATTATGGCCCCGCACACACACACACACACTCGTGTTTATATAAATACATATATGTATGTGTGTGTGTTTGTGTGTTTGATGTCCCCTGATTTTGACCTTCACTCACCATTTTGCGAAGCTGCCTGCCCCCCTGCCTCCCTCCCTACTGCCACTTTTGGGACTTTTGACGCTTTTATTTCCCTTTTTTTCGACATTTCTGTCCCTTTGGACGCAAAATTTGATTTGTATGACACATAATCGAATGACTTCTTTGTCTGCACCACTATGCTTCTTGTTTCTTTTCAAAAAAGGTTCGAATTTCTTATATTCCGGCCTTGTCTTTCAAGAGAAACAAGCTGGCAGTCTAAGCAAACTCAGTAAATTGTTGAAAAAAATCGAGTTTTTTTTATTATTTTTAAGCTTTGGCAGTTGAAAACATTAAATTAAAATTAATTGAAATCAAAAACTGTTACCAAATCTAAGATACAAATGCGTTACATCACATTTTCCAAGCTTAAAAAAACGTATTCCCTAAAATTCCCAAGTAAGAATTCGGCGAGACCTAAAATTCCCAAGTAAGAATTCGGAGACTAAAAATTCCCAAATAAGAATTCGGAGACTTAAAATTCCCAAGTAAGAATTCGATGAGTCTTAAAATTTACTTAAAATTCCCAAGTAAGAATTCGGTAAGACTTAAAATTCCCAAGTTAGAATTCGATGAGACTTAAGCACATCATTTTAGGCAATCTAAACCAAAATTATATAGATAAGTTATCTTTTTTTTTTTGTATTATTATAACTGTCATTATCATTATATTTATAATTATTATTGTTGCATCATTATTTGTATAATTATTTTTGTCACATATTAATAGATCATTTTTTATTATTCATCATTATTATTATTATTATTTTTATCACTATTTTTGTTTCTAATAGGAGCACAAGCTGTAAAATAATTCCATAAAATGAAATGGCATATGCTCCAGAGGCAAAAATATACATACACACAAACAGGACACATATATGGATATGTAGGATACAAAAACCGAAACAAAAATAAATAGCTCTAGTGAAGTGAAATTAAAGTGCAATTTTCGCTTACCTTGCTTTTTCACTGGCATTCTGTGAGCGGTGTTTCTGCTACTACTATTTATGGCGGTGCTGGCGGTGGAAATGGCAGCGGAAATGGCGGTGGTGCTGCAGCTTTGAGAGTGGTTCAATGCCGCCGAACTCGAAAAGGCGTAGGTCGCAATTTTGAGAGTTTACTGGCGTCGCTTTTCGAGTTGAAAATTGTATTTTTATATATATTTTTTTTGTAGTTTGGTTTTGTCAAAATATACCTAGGCTTTGTTTTTGCGCAATTCTGCAGGCACATATACACATGTACGGATGTTTAAATATATTTTACAAATATATATATACATATATCTATATATTGTATATATTGCATTTATTTACAAATATATAGTTGTTTTTTGGCTTTCAAACGAAGTTGGAGATTTTTTTTGGTTATATTTTTTGCGCATTTAGTTCTTTTATTTTGTATTTTTGTGTTTATTTTTTATGTTTATTTTGTATTTCTGTTGGTTTTCGGGGCAGTTGTGGTTACATTGACGTGTGCGTTACGATTTCCTTTCAATTTTTCACATCTCAGTGGCCGTGGCTTCTGCTGGGTCTTTTTCTGCTTTCGGTTCTGTAGCACTGCACTTGAAATTTTTGTATTATCATCGATATATGTACATATATGGTATGTAGATCGCTCTCTTTTCCCTTATTTTTATTCTATATTTTTTTCATCTTATGTCTCTTTCAACACACTGGCACAGCACAACAACAATAACAAAACAAAAAAATATTACTCTCAGATCGATTATTTCCTTTTGATTGCATTTGATTAATCTAGTTCTTTTTTTGTATTTTCCAGCCACCAATCTAGAAGGCGAAAAATAGAGTAAGGTGAGCACCTTTCGGTTTTATTGATCAAAAATCAACTTTTGTTGTATAATCATAAAAAAAATATATATATACAAATATATATATTTAATGCATAAACACACAGCCAAAGAGATAGATAGAGAGAGAGAGAGAGAGAGAGAGACACGACACGCGCAGCTTAATACGCTTCCGATTGCATTCGGCCAACGAATATTATTACAGTGGACACTGGCTAACATTGACAAGGTATTTTAATTTAGATAATAAATAGTATTGCTTAGAAAAATCCCTAATATAAAATCCTAATATGTTTTATATCAGCTTGATGAAAAATATTAGATTTATATTTTCAACAACTCCTTTCAATGCTTGTTTTCTTCATAAGGAATTTATTTAAAAATAAATAAAAATATTGCAAAAATAATTTTTAACCAAAAACAAGAGATACAAAATTATAAAACCGCATTGAAATACATTTAAATAAAGTTGATCTAACCTGAAAACAGTTTAAAAATATCCTTAATATCCATAAGGAATTTGTTTTGAATAAATTATTTAAGCAATTGCAAAACTCTTATAAAAAGAGAAAATTAATATTAAATAACTGATTAAAATATTTTATACAAGAAATACTTTTAACAATATTTTAAGTGGTCTTAAATTTGATTAGCAAAATATATTTATTTTTTTCATTAGTTTCTTCACTTACAAAAATATTTAAAAACTAGTTAAATCCTTTTAAAGCCTCTGTAATCATCTGTAAACTTTGGTTTACATTTCACTTTGTTTATAATTATTTTGCAAGACTTTTTAACTATTTTTTTTTAATTAAGAAATCATTTTACATTTTAAAAATTTGTATTTGAAAATATACATATTTTTTGGGACTCAAATTTTATTCCAAATAAATTTTAATTCATTTTTGGTCGCATTTCTTTCTCTCAAGTGTCAACCGTATTTATTTTTTTAATTTTTTTTTTTACTTTTTTCTCAGACACAGCGCACTCATATTTTAGGAAGCAAAAAAAATTAAAATGAAACAAATAGCGGCGATTTCGAAATTCTCGCATCGTCTCGTCGCCCCGAATTGTTGTTTTGTTTCTGTTTCTGTTTTTCTTTTCGTCTTGCGATCGCCATTGTCGAGCTGATTTTATTTACATATTTTTTTTCGCCCCCTCCCCAGCTTTTTCTGCTATTTCAGCAAATTGTTGCAGCTTTATTGTTGCTCTAGTTAACAAAAAAAAAAAAAAAAACGAGTAGAAGTCACTCGCACACACACACAGACAAAAAAAAAGAAGAGTGAAAAAGGTGAAATGTCAAAGTTTGAAGCTATTGTTGTTGTTGGCCTTTTAACTTGTTACATTGGGTCGCCGCCAGTTCGAAAAACCGAAAATCCGAATATACGAAATTCGAAATTTCCGCACACCCGCACCGCACACAGACACACGTCCAACTGAGGCAATAACGGTGCCTCTGCTTTTGGCCCTCTGTCTGTGTCCGCCTGGCCAACAGCTCTCTCCTCTCGCCTCTCGACCATCTCTCCCGACCGAACCGAGCGATGATTCTCAGTCGTCGGTTGTGCCCGTCCAACAATTAATGTTTGCATATATGTACATATATAGGTACATATGCCGCCTGTATAGAATGTATCTGGTTGGGTCGCTCCCTTTCGACAGTTGCCCCAGTCCCCGGCATTAGAGCAAATAGTAGGAAATAAATAAATAGTTTAGTTTAATACATTTTTATACCCAGAACCCAATTAATTAATACTTTAGAATATGAAGATATTAAATTTAAACTATTATTTATACAAATATTTAGAAATTATTTACAATTAAATCAATTTAAAATAATTTTGTTTGTTTTCCTAAGCTGAGTTCCCCAATTAATAAACAAAAAACTATGATGACTATTTGTTTATTTCCATGAATACCAAACAAATGCAATGTTATTAAACTTTAGACCGTTTGTTTATGGAAAAAGGAATAAACAAATCGAACAATACATTACGAGTTGGGATAGTCCCGAAAATGGAAAACGAAGTCAAATATTTTGAAGAAATCAGTTTGGGAATATTTAATTGAATTTGGTAAATAATACAATTTTGTAAATAATGTAATGAAAAACTAAAAATATCCCTAATTAAACCTAGGCTAATATTTTTTTATAATAGAAAATTGCATCAGGAATATATCCCTTGTAACCTATATAGTCCCTTCCCAGGATTTATTACATAAAAAATAGGGCCAATTGCGGTTTAAATTGATCCATTAGCCTGGATTTTTCAAATTTTGTTTGTTTGGAATTGAATTATTACATAAATTGCTCTGTGCAACAAAGGGAAATTGTCGAGAGGGACCTTTTCCAGACAGACAGGACGAGAATCCTTGCACACACACACACACTCACTCACTCTTTCTAATGTTGTCTCCGCGAATTAAATGAAAAAGCAATCGAAAAAAAATGCAGAACGACTCGGAACTAGAAAAGAACCCGCATCAAAAACAACAACAACAACAATAACATACATAATAAAAAGAATAATAATAATAATAACAGTAACAGGGGCAACGGTAACGATGGCCGTGGCGGGTTCAATCACCTTTGGGAATTGCGTACCGCTTATTATTATGGTTATTATTGTTATTATCTGCCCCCTCCGCACTATTTTCTATGGTGAGTCGAGTTGGATTTCTATACGTTCAATTTATGTGCGTCATTTGTTTCCTATTTTTAATGTCTTTCAGCCGCTGAAAGCACTTTTCCCTGGTTTTATTTTTTTTTCTCGGGCGCACACACGTCGTATAATTGATATGCACACACATAGAGCGAGAGAGAGAGAGAGAGAGAAAGAGCAATACTCACACGCACACACCTGGGCTCACACATTCACACATCTGGGCACAATAATATAGCCTATTTTCGTGGCATATAAGAAAAATTTAAAAACTAAATATTTATAATATAAAATTAAATATTAATATTATTGAACGTTCGTATATTTATATAAAAGCCCCTTTACTTTTATATAAATATATTTAATTCATATTCTAAGATCAGGAAATACATATATACTTTAAAACACATAACAAGTTAGGAATATCAAGCGGAAAAATTCATTTATAATATATCAAATAAACAAATACAAAGGATCCAATACAGGATAAAAGTCTTTTTCCAGATAAACCTCTTTTTAATCAGATCGTTGGCTATCTTTTTGTAAATTATATAAAACAAACAAAAAATATACATTTTAAACGTTTTTACTTGGCGATCACTGTTCATGTGCACCAGGACCCCTACATACACACACACACGTGTATGACTACTGCAGGCGCGAACGCAGAAAAGTATGCAGCGGGAGAGGAGATGAGACAGCAGCATATGCAATAAACACTCAATTCCACACACTCGCACGCACACACACGCACTGGCAGCGAGATATTAACCGTTGCGGATTGACGTTTCGCCTGGCCTGGACTTCTGACCTTGACATGTCGCCTCTATGCGCTCCTGCTAGCTGTTCTTGTTGTTGTTGTCGTAGTTGTAGTTGTCGTTGCCGTTGTCGCTGTCGCTTTAGTTGTACAGTTAGTGGGGATCCGGAGTGCGAGTATGTGTGTGTGTTAAATGAGGGGAAAAACGTTTGGAAAGCCGAAAAGGGAGAGAAAGCGGCCAAAGAGAACTGGGGCGCCAGATACGCGGTGATTAATTATTCAGCCGCAGCATAATTATTATGTGTGCGTGTTATTTATAGACTAACCGAAAAAAATAACAACAAAAAAACAGATACTACAATAAAATAACACACACACACACTCTAAATGTATGCAAAGAGCCAGAGAGAGCCTAAGAGAGCGAGCCAAGCACAAGGAGTGAGAGCGAGCGGAAAGAGCATTTTAAACTTATTAATACAAAAAATTGCACACAAACACACACAGTGACAGATAGGGATGCTGCATATATACATACATATATATGCTCCAAGCACACACACACAAATGCAACCCACTGCAACTGCAGTGCCAATACACGCAAAAAAAAAAACATATATATCAGCTGGAACACACACACGTGCCGTTTTTCCTGTACTTTCTTTATATCATCTGTAACAACAACAACAACACTGTCAGGCACAACATCCCTTGCATACACACACGCACGCACGCACACACACACACACACAGGGAAAAAAAAGGACCACAAAAAAGAAGAGCAGAAAAAGAGGTAAATTCTCTTTTTTTCTTGTTATATCCCAGCCGCAAATCAAGGAAAGGTAACCTCGACTGGTTTTCCCACATCCTTTTTGTGCTAAACTTTACTTGACTCCTGCTTTTGCCTTTCTTTTTTCGTTATTTTTTTCTTTTTTCTTTTATTTTGCACCGACCGGAGACCGAGTATATATTTTTAACGTTTCGCACACACACACACTCAGGACACCAAAAAGGACATGCGTTTGGCACAGCCTTCGGGCATTTTGTGTTTAATATAAATAATTAGCGGCCTCGTTTCGCGTGGAGAGCACGTTGGCAAGAAGCGATTTACAATATATTACGGTTTTCTGGCTCTGCTCACGGGAATAAAATAAGGCAACACTAGTTCTAGTTGGAACAGTGTTACCAGCCGCCCAGCCAATTGGAATCTCACCCCCGATTGTTGCCGCCACCCGGCAATTTCAAATTGGCGGCGGCAAAAGAAGTAAATATAAATATACCTTCATATATACATATATATTTTGTATCCAATACATAGGTAAATGAAACAGATAAAGCTTTGCATTCATTTTATTTCTCCTTTTATTTAATTTTTATCGAGGTAAACTATCGATAGCCAGTTTTATCGAACCACTGATGAATTAGAGATGGGCCACTGATGAACTCTGGTTCTGTCTCTTAACGATATTTGTTATCAGGGTATTCAGTTTTAAAAACGAATCATTAAAAATAAGAGGAGTTCAATTTACATATAATTTAATTTTTAATTTAAATTTTAGATTGGCCCAAAAATATGTAGAAATACAAGTCCCGAGTCCTAAAGTAATCTTTTTGGTGCCTTTTTAGGCGATCTTTACTTTTTTGGCAACTTACGAGACTTTTTCGTTGCCTTATTTTTTCCCTTTTTTGCTATCTTCTTGATTGTTTTTGTTGCCCGTTTTTTTATTGCTTGTTGTCTTTTACGTGCAGCGGCAATGTAGACCTTTTTCTGGACCTGACTTTGAAGTTCTTTGATCAAGTTTAAATTATTTAATATTTAGTTTCAGTACTTACCGGCATAAGATTACGGAAATAATTAGAATTTACATTGGGATCGAGACTTGGATTGTTGGGATCTTCATTTGTTTCTGCTTTATTACCATTTGGATCGAGGGGAGGTTTTTGATCGACGTTGGGCTTCGCTTCCTTTGGCCCTTCAAACGTAGATTCCTCTACAAACATCTCCTTTTGTGAAGGATTTAGCCTGCCCCACGCATTGATTCCTTTCCAGTTCAAGTCCTCTCGTTCCATGCCGGGATGCACTTTAATGTACTCCCGCAGAAACAATCTGAAGGCCTTTTTTTCGCCCTCCCCCATCGGTACTGGAAAATCCATAGTAATAATTTAAAAAGGAATTATAAAATATCTTACAAATTTTGTACAAACTTTCAAAACAACTTATTCGCTTTACGTTTCTTATAAGATTTGAAAATTTTCGAATTATTATTTTACTGACCGTACAGTCTCGATTGTAAATGAATACTGACGAAACGTGTATGAATGCCGACGTAGATGACTTGTGATGACAGTAATGTCAGGTACTACTAGGATCACAGCTTTTTTGGACAAATAGCCGTGGCATACTACGAATATAGTTTATTTTGGCTTAAAAAGGTTATAATTTATATAATGTTAGCTCAGTTTAAGAGGTTTTTGACTTTCCCAAGGATATTTTGTATAATTTACTCTAATCTTTAAACTGAATTATTCAAATGCAAATAAAAAACGTTAATTAAAAACATACCTTGCCTCAAAATAAAATATTTTAACTGTTAAATTCCCTCCACTAAAAATTCTTTGTAGCTTATAAAACTAATAAAATTATCACGGAGCCTACACTGTAATTAATTTACTGCTATTTTAACAAACAGTTTTGGGATATTTCAAGGTTTAGGGCAAAAAACCACATTCTTGGATAACATATAACGCAAATTGAATTTATTTTTTGTATTTTTCAGAGTGTCGGTGCCGTTGAAACGTAAGAAATATGTTACAGGGACTTTCAATTCCTCCGGCACTGGTGCTAGCACCCCGCACACTCCTTGGTCCAGATGTGGCGGCAGCAGGCGGTTAATGGAAACTCTGCTCCTTCTGTCCGGGCACATGGCAGGTGGCGAGGCTTGGAGATTGCACGTCACGACAAAAAAAAAAGTATGTGTGTGTGTGGGCTTACATGATAAATTTAGTGTTTAAGAATAGATTTAACAGTAGGACTGCTGTGGAGGAAGCCCCATGGGTGTTCCTGGCACACCTGGCTCTCCCGGAATCCCTACTATTCGCCGCCGTGCTTCTGGAGCATCTGGGCGAAGCGCTGGGTAATGAGCAGCGAGGTGTCAATGAAGCGGTCCACGCAGTTGCTCAGGCATGTCTCGGTGGCGCTGTCCAGCTTGTTGCTCGGTTTCCCGATGCACTTTTCCCAGCAGATCTCGTTGAACTCGTGAATCTGTGCACAAAGTGCGATTGTTATTATTATTTTGGGTGGCGGAGGATTCTTGGCGAAGTGGAATTTACCTGAGCATTGACCTGTGCCTTCTGTTTCTCGATCATGAGGAACTCCTGCAGCTCCTTGTCGCTGCCGGCCAGGTTCTCGAACTCGGACATGGTGATTTTTATTGAACAATCTTGGCGAATACAAAGGAATTGGATACTTTTGTAATATTATGTTTGAGGTTATATAAAGGCGGAGAGGCAGTGCCAGCTGTCGGCGTGAGTGTGGCCAGAGCCGGTTGATAAATACCAAACGGTAGAATCTACTGAAAAACTGGCTATTTTCATTAATTCGTTAAGTTTAGCTAGTTTAGTTGATAAATACTAAACTGCTTAATATACTGAAAACGGAGTATTTTTGTTTATTCGTTCAGTTAAGCGGGCTTTTTGAATAAATTAAATAAAAACGTGTGTTATTAATTAAAATGTTGAGTAATAATGAAGGTTCCCTTGCAAATGAAAGTCGTTTGTGAATCAAATGCTTAAGTGGAACTAGTTCCAAAGAAAATAACGATTTTACGAACGTCCCCTTAAAATTAATATAAAAAAAAAATTAAAATAAAATAAAAAATAAAAAAAACAAATTTAACGTAGTACTTATTTCAAATATAACGAAGTGAGGTATGTGTATATTTATTTATTTACTAAATACAAAATACATATTTTTGTTTTTAATAGACTTGTTATATTTTACTAACTAAGGAGTTTTGGGCAAAGAGCTAAAAAGTTTGTTTACGGCTTATGATTTCTTAGCAGGAACAATTCGCTATATTTTTGCTGTCAATGAACCATGGCACTGCGTCCGTTGTTTACCTCCACCTCCTCGTGGTCCGCATTATCGCGTTCGATCTTATTGCGCCTCCTGAACTTGACGATGAGCACCTCGATGACCCAGGGAACGGCGCACAGGATCATAAAGGCATTGAGAATGTGAAAGACCAGGATATAGTTCTGGGTCTTGTCACGAATAATGCCCACAATGGGGCCAATTAGGAACATGGCATTGCCCTGGGTGAACATGAACAGGCCGTAACCGGTGGCGAATCTATAGAAATATTTTAAAAATTAATATTATAGCTTTAATGGTTCAGAGAACTTGTGTACCTCTCCTTGGGCAGATAGTCTGCAAAGACCAATGGCAGTGGGACATGGAGCCAGGTGCGCAGGAATCCGATAACAGCCGTGATGCAGGCCATTCCCACAAACTCGGTGATGCCATTGAAAACTAAGGGAATAAAACAATATGACAATATTTAGTAAACCAATTCAGGAACAACTGGTGTTATTGACCAACCAAATCTGGCAAAGACCGTAAAGACTGCTCCGGCCAGGTAAATGTAGCGTGACGGAACTTGGATGCACACGGCGGTGACGGCCAGGAATATGCGAGATGTCAAGTCGGCGGCTGCTCCAATGGCTATAATGGTGGCAGTGTCCACCTAAAGAACGAAACATGTTTAAACATGTCCAATTTGTTACATTTTTTATGCTTATTAGGCACATTCCTTATAAAATATTAAGGAATAACTTTTCTTTATGATACTCCACATTTTGCTTAATAACCTAGCATAATTCCTTAAAGCTTTTAATGAATATTTTGCAATGAAAAATAACTTTTCTTTTGTTGAATTGGAAGAATGAACGCCTTTGTTGCTTCTAATTCGTGAATGGCCAGTGCCGTGCACCAATTAGAGCGAAATAGCTATAGCGAAGCAGGCTGAGCATTCGTGAGGCATTCGTTTTCCCCGGTATAAACGTGTGCGTTAGAATGCGATAGCTATATATCACAATTCTCGCGATTCCTTTTTGACGCTTCGTTCGGCGTCGCTGCGCAAGCTCAGTGAAAATTTTTGGCAGTTCAAATTGACTCTCGAAGTGAACAGTCGGATTTTTTTGTATTTTTTTTATAAGTGAAAGAATTGGTTTGTAAAATTGTTAATAATATTGACAACAAAAGCAAATCAATAAAAGTGGCTCTCAATTTAAAGGAAACTAAAGAAAAGATGTGAAATTAATCGGTTTTCTAGAAAAAATTCAGTTAAAAATGAATTCTCAAAGTGAACGGAAGCCATTTTTTTTTTATTTGAAGTGAAAGAATTTGGGGCTGAAAATATTATGTCATTAAAATTAAAACTAAGGTAAACTATGTTGAATAAAAATTATTTTACCAATACAAATACAAATAAAACATGGCCGAATTTGCCGAAAGCTAAACGCAAAAATAAATTTTCGTAATTTTTTTGTATGAAAGAAATTGCTGTTGAAAATATTAGTTTTAGAAAAAAAAACTAAGGAGTCTCCAAAACTGGATACTTTTTTTTTTAATTAAACTCGAACATATAAAATAGTACCAATACATTTACATACATATAAAACATGGCGGAAATCATCAGCAGCCACTTAGCCATTTTTTTATGAAAGAATTTGCGGTTGAAAATATTAGTTTTAGAAGTAAAAACTAAGAAGTCTACAAAACTGCATCGTTTCTTTTTTAAGTTAAACTCGAATTTTATATAAAATACCCGTAAAAATACACATAAAACATGGCAGAAACTGAAGCCAAAAGCGGAAAAACATTTTTCTGGGGAAAAAGTGTGTGCTAGAAAGGGATAACAAGTGACGCTGCGCATGCGCAAGCTTTGTTAAAAAATGTAGAGTCACATGAACGAACATGTTTTTCTACTTTTTAAGTGAATAATTTTGTTGCTTCTTATTTTTTTTTCGAAATTAAATGAAGTGAAAATAATTAATTTTAAATTTTGTATTCCCTTACCTTGCTGTAGCCCAGCTCGAACAGGTAGACCGGCTGCATGGTGAAGAAGGTGATGTCGGAGTACAGGGCAAAGGTGATGCCCAGCACGATGTTCACATAGACGGGCTTCTTGAGTAGCGTCAGATCGAGAAAGTCGACGACCCTGCGCACCCAGCCCTTCTTGGCGGCATCAGGAGCCTCCTGTACGGCTCCGCCTGCTCCCGCTGCCAACATGGAGGTGCGACGTGAGGCCTGACGGCTGTGCGTCATCTGTGGGGACGCGTCACTGACCACCACCGGGCCAGACCAGTTGCCCAGGCTGGTAATGCTCGAGGCCCGACTGGAGTGCACCCTCAGCATGTGCTCCTCGGCGTGGGAGAGGCGTCGAGCGCTGGCAGCGGTGGCCGGGGGATCGGCGGCAGGTGTGGCCAGAAATATGGGCTCCTCTTTGGATGGCTTAAGCGGCGTCTCTGGCTGCACGCGCACCACCACTGTTGTAGGTTTCACCGCCACCGGCAGCTCCTGCAGTGGCACTAGCTCCTCCGCCGCCTCCTCCGGGGATATGGGCACCCGGCGCATGTGCCACTCGACGGGATGCATCACCAGCATTCCCAGCACCGCATGGGCATTGATGCCCGTGAGGATGAGCAGGCAACCCCGGAATCCATACCAATGCAGCAGCTTCTGCATGACAATGGGGTAAAGCATCGAACCCAAGCCGATCAGGGTCTGGGCGAAGCTCATCCACATCACGCGGTTCTTTACAAAATAATGATTGAAGGTAGTGTAGCAGGTGGGCACCATCAGGCCGAAGGCCAGGCCCTGGATGAGGCTGAAGGCCAGCAGCAAGTGCAGCGTGGAGGTGGCAAACAGCTGCAGTCCGGTGCCCAGGAAGTACAGTGTGCCCCCGACAACCCCCACCTGCCGCATTCCGAATCGCTGGAACAGGGAGCCCGAGAACAGTCCCGCAAAGCTCATCGATGAGAAGAAGGCGCTGGTTATAATGGCCATGGCACTCGTCTCCGCACCAATGCTCTTGAGGAAGTCCCCGAAGACGAGGCCAAACGAAGGCAGAGCCGCCAGAGCGCTGGTCTGTCGAAGGGGAAAGGTATGGTGTTTGAGATCGGGTGAGTTATATTCGATTTAAATAATTTTTAAGATATATCTTGAGGCCTTAACATGACTTTCAATTATTTTAATTTAAGAAAATATTTGTAAAAATACATTGAAAAGAAAAGAATCTATGCTTGAATTACTTAAAAAAGTAAATTATATTTTAGATTTTATTTTGAAACTTAAATTAGAATGAAAATTAAAAAAAAAATTGAAATTCCTAGGAGGTTTATGTATAGGTAATATCTGAAGCCTTAGATCCTTTAGAGTGAAAAATATAAAAGATTTAAAAATTATTTTCAATTAAATGTTTTTAAACACCTTATCACCTTTCATATTAACTATTACATACACTTTTAGGCACTTAATTATGTTTCAATGAGCTTTGTTTTAATTATTAAATTATTATGCTCTGGATCAAACAATATTAAAATTTCTTTGCCACAAATAATTATTTTTCAAACACTTAAACTTGAGTAAACCACTTGTCTTTGAAAAAAAATGCACTTACAAAGGGCAGGGCCATGCCAATGCAGACAAGGATACCCCAGCCGCCATCGGGGGCCTCCAGCCTATAGGCCTTGTTGTTGCTGCTGCTGCTCTTCTTCATCTGGATGCTGCTCCGCGGGCTGATGGGCGGCAAGTGATTGCCACTGCCTCTGGCATCATTCTAGGGCACATCCCAGAAGTAGGTAGTATCTATCTGTATTTGCCAAGATATCAATCTTCCAGTAGCCGCCTCCTCGATTGCCCGCTTATCGCACCTCGGGGTCTCTTTTATGGCCAAGCTAAGCTTCTTATGGCGAAGGTTTACGAACTGGCTTAGTGGCATCTAAACGGTTGATAAGATTAGGTCCGATATCTGGCTCCTTGCAGTGCACTTGTATGCCTTTGACGGAAGCATTGCTACCTTTCCAAAATTCCATTTGTAATTGTAATATTACAATTTCAAATAACGGAAATAATTTCGAGCTATGTCTTTTTTTTTTTTTTTTTTTTTTTTTTTTTTTTTTTTTTTTTTTTTTTTTTTTTTTTTTTTTTTTTTGGATCTTTATCATTTGCGCTGTTTCCATATCGAAATACAAGGTGCCGCTGATAAGAATTCTCCCAGAACTGGCAGTAGAACAACTAATTCCCTAGGCAGTGGGTCTTCTCTGTAGATTTACAGCATCTGGGGATTTCTTGTGCATAATTTATACAAACTTAAATTTATTCTTCACGCATTACATTTGTTTGCACGCATGTGCGAGGCTCTTCTGCCCTCAACTCTATCCTATAAATGACTTCCAAACGGAATGTTTACCCTCTGCCGCGATAATGATGATAATAAATGGCTATAATCGAGTGGGTTTTAACTGGAACTCGGGGTGATTTCATAGTAAGTAGGAGCAGGTGATGATGATGATGCTGGCTGGCTACAGAAATGTGAAAGTGATTAAGGGGGTCCAGAGATAAGGTTGAGGAATTTGTAACATTCAAAGGTGTGGCTTTCATAGTTTTAAATACAAAGAAAGAGAGGTAATAATGTAATAATAAGAAATTATAAAACAAATTTAAAATAAGGAAAAATAAGAATAACAAGGTAGGGAAATATATGTGTTAAAAATTATCTCTAGAGTTCAAAATGCATATTGATAAAATAAATCTCTATAATATATAGACATAAATATTTAAAGCAATATCAAAATAAATCATAAACTTTCGATTTACTTTGTTTAGAAAAAACAAATATTTCTCTAAATATTAAAATTAATTAAATATATATATATTAAATAAATATATATATTTTTTTATATATTTAATTTTGTTTTCTACTTTTCTTGATCGATTATGTCGATTTATATATCGATTTTCACGTCAAACTTTGTTACAATACCAATACATCAATATTTCTGCAATTATTATTATTTCAGAGTGATAAAAATATATATCTAAAAAGCCTATCATGTATAGTTTTATATATTTAATTTTTTTATCAATTATGTCGATTATCACGTCAACCTAGGTTGCAATACCTGTATATCGATATTTCTGCTATTATTATTATTTTAGAGCACAAAATATATATCTGATAAGGCTATTATATATTGACAAAACTCTTGCCTCCAATATTTAATTAATTATTTATTTAATCAATTTATTTATTAAAAAAGTTATACAAGAAGAAAACTCATATTTCAATATAAAGTCAACTTTGATATATAGAAATTAATAATATATAGAAATAATGAAAAATAAAAAAACTTGTTGAAAAAATCGTAAACTTTATATATAAATATTAAATATCAAAATATATCTCGATTATATATTGTTTTATATGTATATATATTGAAATATAAATATAAATTTATAAAGCGATCTACTCCTCACATACTGATTTAGTATCCATATTTCCCAGCATACCTTCTTAGTTATATTATATCAGCGCCAAAATATATATACATATTCCAAATGTTTTATCTCAGAACTAACCCAGTTCATGAGCCCTTATTAAATGATTTACACTACCCCTTTAGATCTCATCACTTTATTCTCTACGTTCAATATACATAATAGATTCGTACATATATCATTTAATAGGGCTACAATATCGGGGCAATACGCATTTCCCAAAGTCTGCTTGTATCAAAACCTCTCGTCGCGCACAAAAATCTACCCAAAATATGACTTTAAAGTTAAATATATAATAATGGTTTGTGTATATGGTATATATGTATATCCGAATGGCGTTACCTCGATCATTGTCCTTATGCTGGCAATAGACTCCTCTGCTACTCAGGCCCAAAAGTGTGCTACGCAAAGTTAGCTTGGTTTTTCGTTTGCTTTTATTGCTTATCGGTTGGGTTTAGTTGCGTTTTAGGCTAAATTATCTTACAGATTACAGTTTAGTTTTGTTTTTACACAGACGTCTATGTTTAAGGCCTTCTGTAGTGCTATCCTCCAAAGGATCAGGACAAGGAACCCTCGAATTGTAAATATATATATATATATATATATATATATATGTTGTGGCATATGATTGGCTAAGGATAAGTCCTAGCTCTGTTTGCCTAAAGGAGGCCTAAAGGAGCTCATCCCCTTCGATATACACTCATTGCTCTCTCAATCCTTTGAATATATATATATTTATTCAGTTCAATTAACGCACTTGGGCAGCTCTATACATCGTCTCCTACAATATAGTTGTATAAAATTGGTACACAGCTACAACTGGTCCCTGCTACACAAGTATATATATCAGGGCACGTGTAATCATTACAAGTGAAAAAATAAAAATCAATGTTTAATGATTGATTATCTATTGATTTCCCTGATATATATACATATATATATGTATGGGGTCTTGTATAAAGTATATATAATATGATATATATAATATTTATATGTTTATGTTTATGTTTAGTTTAGTTTGTTTCTTGTTATTCTCGTCTGTGTTTGTCGTTGCTTAAACATCGCTCTTAAGGTACATTTTAAAGCCGATCAATCGATTTCCAACAGTAGTTTTCCCCCTCATATCATCAGTAGTTCCACAAGTATAGTCGATAATTGCCTAAATCTAAATTATAAACTATCTTTGAACTATCACATACAAGTTCACTAATATATAAACCAACATGGGGAACATTATTATTTCAAAGCAAAGTTCGAATTTCGTTAAGATAAAATTGTGAACTAAGATTAATGCATTATTTTGTGGCTAAATCTCTTGACAAATCCGGCTCACATCTATGGTTACATGTGTGGTATATGGAGTGTGTCTCTGTCTGATGGTGGTGTCTCTCCAAGACCCTAAACCTAAGACTAAACATATAGCAAAAAAAAAAAAAAAAAAAAAAAAAAAAAAAAAAAAAAACATAGAGCACTGTTAAGATTTAACTAAAATTGGGTTTTAATACATATTTTGGGGTTGTGTTTTTAGGGTTTCACAAGCTGTTTGCGTCCCTCTAGGTATAATTAAAGTTGTGTCCTCCTTAAAGTAGATCTCTCTGTCTAGTAAGTAGTTCATCTTCTTGTGTCCTGTCCTGGCCTTACAGCTTCACATCCTGCGTTGTCGCCGTCGTCGTCGTGGCTGTGGCATCCTGTGTGGGCAGCTGGGCAGCATCAGCAGTGCGGCGTCTCGAATGAATGTACTCAACCAGGTACTCAATGCCCCAGGCCAAGGCGCACAGCAATATGCAGACGCTCTGGGTGTGTATGCAGATGGGATAACTGTCGGTCACGTCGCGGATGAGACCTGTAAGGAGGAGGAGGAGGAGGAGGAAGGAGATGTGATGAGAGATCTTGGAACTACCTATTATTATTATTGCCTTACCTATGAGCGGTCCAAAGGAGATCACAAACAGGGCCTTGCCCACCAGATGCCAGCCAAAGGCCGAGGGCAGCTTCTCCAGCGAGCAGTACTCGGACACGGTCAAGGTGAAGTTGCTCAAGGCGGAGCCGCGGAAGAAGCCGCAGATGGAAAGCCAAATCATCAACTGAGTCCAGTCTGTTTGCTCGGCCATAACTTGATATAAAAAATACAAAACAAGTTAATACAAAATATCAAAATCCCAATTCCTCTACTCACTTGATCGCGTCAAAGCCACAAAGATAATGGACACCAGGAAGATGGTGCGCTTCTTAATCGTGGTGCGATCAAAGATCGGCGGCAAAACTATACGGGCTGCAATGTCCGTAATGGCGGTGATGGACAAACAAAAGGCCACATCCGCCTTCTGGTAACCCAGATTGGCAAAGAAGAACGGCGTGACCATCTTGAAATTCATCTCGGCCACATAGAAAATGGATAGACCGAATAGCAGATTGAGGAACATCTTATCCTTGAGCATATCAATGTCCAGCAAGTCGGCAAAGCGACGCCAGAAGCCCGGCTTCTTGGCCTTCTTTCGTGCTTCCTCATCAATGACGGCAGCCGCCTCCGCCTGCTTGTCCAGCTCCGTGGGCTTCATTTTGATGAAGCTATCACGATGGCCGCCGAGGACAATGCTGCCCGTGGCGGTGCCCACGCGTCGCAGTTCGCGATCGTTCTGCTCGAATTCATCGTCACCGGTGTTGAGATGCACCTGGAGGATCGAGCCGGTGAAGTCCATGTAGGAGAGGTTCGAGGTGACCGAGGCCTTGCGGCAGCGCAGCTGCGTGGCATTAATCTCCGCCTGCGACGGATAGCCGCCCGATTCTCCGCCTGATCCGTGGGCAGCGGACTGCACCCCGGCCAGGGACATAATGCGGGGGAATGTCGGCCTCTTGGGCAGACCCAACCGAGAGCCGTTCATTGTGTTCATGGCCATTTCGGAATAGTTTTTGCGCATCTGGTGTGGATGATGTTTATGGAACAGCAGTGTGTTCATCTCAGGCAGGGCATCCTCCTCGTTGCCATCCTCTTTGATCACCTTGAACTCGGGCGCTCCGGTCGCAGTTGCTCCGCCACCTGCTCCGCCCACCGTCAGCTGGGGCTGCGGGGTGGGCAGGGCCGAGATGCACATCAGCTCCTCGTCGTCAAACTCCTCCTTCATGTGCCACTTCACCGGCTGCAGCAGCACCGATCCAACCGTGGCATTGAGGGCCACACCCGCCAGCAGCAGCACCGCCCCGCGGAAGTCGTATGCCTCCAGCAGGATCCTCACTAGCTGCGGCATAATCAGCATTCCCATGGCTGTTCCAGCCATCGATAGGCCCACTGCCTGGCCGCGCTTGTGCTTGAAGTAATGATTCAGGGCCACGAAGGCCGCCGAGGTGGACAAGCCCACGCCAATGCCATTGATCACCGAATATGTGCTCAGAATGTGGGCCATGCTGGTCGCCGGCGACGTCAGGGCCAGCCCCAGGCCGCATAGCAGGGAGCCGGCAATGGCCACTTTGCGGTAGGAGAACTCCTTTAGCAGGGGACCCACAAACAGGCCAGAGAAGTTCATGCAGACGTCCAGCGCACTGATGATCACCGCCGCGCCCGTTGTGCCCACATTGAGATCCTTGAGTGTGTCACCAAAGAGCAGGCCAAAAGATGGCTCAATGGATCGGGTAGCGAGCTGCAAAAAGGGACCAAGAGGAGGGAGTGTGATTAGTTAAATCTTAAAAAAAAATAATCGAATACCGGAAGCATAAGCAACCGTTATCGCTTTCAAAAGTAAAGGAAAGAGCGGAAAATGTTCTCCTTCTCTTCTCGTGTAATTGCTCTCAATTTGAATGGGAGAGAAGTGCTCCCGTTCGCTACAGAGTGAAATTTATAAGGCTAAGATTGCTGCTTTGCTTAATTATCATAAAGTAATATTATAGAAAACAAGAAAGGAAGCTAACTTCGGCACACCGAAGTTTGTATACCCTTGCAGATATAATTTCATTACATTTTACCTATACTTATTATATGTACAGTTTGACAGTTACAGTTTTGCATTCCCAGCTTTACATTTTCTCTACATTTACCGATCGGTTTATATGGCAGCTATATGATATAGTTGCCCGATTTTTATGAAATTTATACCAAAATTCTAGAATAATAAAAAAAAGCTTATATCCCGGAGTAGATGAAAAAACGTTGAAAAACAACGAAGTTATAGTTTTTTTCCTATTAATTTCCCGATCGTTCCTATGGCAGCTATATGATATAGTGGTCCGATTTTCATAAAATTTTTACGAAAATTCAGAAATAATACATAATGGCCATATCTAAAAAATGGTGTAAAAATGTTGAAAAACAGCAAAGTTATAATTTTTTTTCTAAAAATTTATCGAACATTTGTATGACAGCTATATGATATAGTCGTCCGATCCGGCCCGTTCCGACATATATAGCAGTGAGACAAGACTATATGCAAAGTTTCATTCAGATAGCTTTAAAACTGAGGGACTAGTTTGCGTAGAAACGGACAGGTGGACAGACGGACAGACGGACATGGCTAGATCGACTCGGCTGTTGATGCTGATCAAGAATATATGTATATACTTTATAGGGTCGGAAACGTCTCCTTCACTGCGTTGCAAACTTCTGACTGAAATTATAATACCCTGCAAGGGTATAAATATAATAATACACTCTAAAATATAGTAAGCAATCATTTAATTATTTAATCAATAACAATTTATTTAATTAATTAAGATAGCAATTTTGCGATAATTTATATATGTAATATTCAAATCAAAGTACATAAATTTTAATAGATGTAGACAGTTTTCCAAAGTAAGGAAATTGTCACAGTGAAATCATAAAAGATACTTAATAATACATAAACTAATGTAAAATATTGTGATTTTTAGAGATTTTAATGATTTAAACCAAAGTGAATAAAAGTAAGATATCATCTCTTTTTTTAAACATTTACAAAGAAGTCATAATAACGAAAGTTAATCTTTGTTTTCAGCACAACGTAAAATTAAAAAAAAAAACAAAGATAATTAAATAATATTACAAATAAATAAACAAATAATAATATTATAAAAGTGAATCAAAGTAAGTGACCGCTCAACCTTTTTTTGTCTTTCATGTAAATGATATTAAAAAACACATGCACGTAGGTCAAAATAAGGAAAAGGGTCCACGTTATCATCACAAAGGGAAATTTTAAAAGAAGAAATTTAATAATAATAATAATTATAAAGAAAAAGTTTTATTTTGAAATTTGTGACCTTTGCCTTGCTTTTGGTTTCCTGGCTATATTATACTTTAAAAGATATAGACAGTTGGCCAAAGTACGGAAATTGTTAACATGCAATAATTAATGATTTAAAGTGAATCAAAATGAATATAAAACATAATAATCAAAGTCTGTGATCACCTCACGTTATTGAGTCTTTTTGGTAAATGCTATTTTAAGACATTTACCGGGAATTCTCAATAAGGAATTGATCAAACATATCATCCCGAAGTGAAATTAAAAATAAAAGACAAATAAATAATACAATTAAATTAAAGCAAAGAATTAAAAGTGATAATTTAATCAAATTAAATTAAGTAAAATAATAAATCCTTAAAAAATATGTTATACAAATAATCCTAAAAAAAATATTAATATTGAACAGTGACATTAAGTGATAATTTAAATATTGATTAATAGAATCAAAGAATATCAACTGATTTATTGACCCTTGTTTTATTTTGGCTTGCTGTTTACGTCATATCTTAAAAGATCTAGACAGTAAGCCAAACTAAGGGAATCGTCAAAATGCAATCATCAAAAGTGCTTAAAACTACAGAAAATAATGTAAAACAAAATATATGTGCCCAATGAATCAGTGGCCCGCACCTTGTCGGGACTTTCTGTTTAAGTTATATTTTTAAAAATTTAAACAGAAAGTAACGATCACAGAGAGGCATCACAAAATCAATCAACAAAAAGGGTTACCTAATCTTCAAAGAAAAGATTGCTCCGTGAGTGATTTTTAACGAATTAAATGATTTAATCAAATTGAATAAGTGAATCAAAATGTATCAATCTAAGTTACCATCTCACCTTGTTTTGTCTTGTGTGCAAATTGTATTTAAACAAATTTACCTGCAAGCCAAAACAAGAGAGATGTTCCACGTTATCATCACAAAGTGAAATTATAAAAGAAGATAATTAATAATAATAAATATAATAATACAGGAATAATATTATGGGATTTTTATAAAAGTTAATCAATATCATGTGCCCATCTTATCTTGTTTTGTCTTGTGTGTAAATGATATTTTAACTTATTTACGTAGAGGGCAAAACCAGAGAGGGTCTATGTTCTCACCTCTAAGTAAGATTTAAAATAATTAATCATTAAATAAAATACTAAACAAATAGGCCACAAACTTCAAAGCAAAATGTTTATCGATAGTGATTCATATTTAATTCTGTGACCCGGGCTAAGATTTCCCTTTTTGGCTTGAAAAACTTCAAATATGTTTAGGTCACTGACGGAAATCAAAGAGAGGGGTTGCACTATCATCTAAGTTATAAACAATTAAAAAATAATAATAATAATAAGCTTTGATTTAATTTAAAAAAGTAGAAAAAAATTAATGAAAATGTCGATTTAATCGATTAATTTTTTATTCCTCGGAATATATTTGTTTGATAGATATTTTCTTTGATATATCTATTAAAGGCACAAATATCGCTTTTAATATATCGATATTTTCTGTCATTGCTGCTTAGAATTAGCTAATTCCCTTTTGCGATCTGCCATAACTCAATCGAGCCTCGATTACTGATCGCTCGCCCGGCTCTCCATAAATTATACACTTGTTGTGCAGACATTGTATTACTTTTATTCCATTTTGTATATTTTATTTTTATATGGGCCAATTTGTCCGGGGCTAATCTGCCGTTCAGAGGCCGCGTGATTTATCGGCTATGGAGGCAGAAAACCCAGCGAGACAGAGAGAGAGAGAGCAAGAATTATCAGCGACATAAAAAAAAAACAAAATAAAATTTTAGGAACACTCTGAATTCTCCGGGAGAAGGAATACTATACTATATTGGTATTCGGGAAAACAGGGCGTCGTCATCACATATATGGATAACCTTATCGGTTATCGGAGGGAACTCGACGAAACACCCTTCATGATCCATCCATCCCCCTGTCGAAGCACTTCAGATTGAAGACCAGAGCCTTATCGGTTGTGTAATGCCGTTGCTGGCCATCATCTCAACTACGTCAGGTCTTATCATCTAGCCAGGGGTTTAAAAAAAAACTGACTGACTGACTGACTAACCGACTGACTATAGCACTCTCCTTCCCTTCATTCATGTTGATCAGTTTGATTGATGGGTATTTTAATTTTTCCCCCCATTTCTTTTGTACGGGGCCTTGCACCACCTACATTCATAAATATCAGCTGTCATGACTCGAAATCCGAGCGGGCAATTTGTATTCGTGGAGTGGATTTGGTGGTGATTTGGTATTAGAATTCAGCCAGCTAATAGGGTCAACTAACCGATTTTTATTTACGCTTTCATGGCGCCCTACGAATGTCGGATCAGTGTGGCCTTTGCTGCTTTTACAGAAATTACCTTAAAATTCGTAATTAAATGCTAAAAAACACTAAATACAGATTAATAATCTGGAATCTTTTATAAAGCAAGGTATATTAGTAGTATTTACTAATTTTCTAGTTGTTGATTAGGTCTCATATCAGCAGTTTCTGTTCATTTTCAGTAGCTAAAATACTGTGATGGAATTAATATTTGATTGCCGATAAGAAAAAGGGCTCTATAAATCAACTTCAGATATATATTATCGGGACGTACTCAAGGGAAAATGAATAGGCAACAATTTAAAGCATGTCCAAGAGTTGCTTGTTATTATATTTAGATCTTGTAATATTTTTTTATTTACAGAGTACTTATATATTCGTTGTCTTATATTGATATTTTCCTCTCTGTTTATTGAGTGTTTCATTGAAATTGCTTAACATTCGTTCTACAAGCATAATGTCTACACGATTGATGATGGGCTTCTTAAAGTGTTTTATTTGTTTGTGATTATTGATTGGGCTTTTGGCGCTTATTGATTTTCGAATTCTCCAACTGGTATGCCCATATATACTATACACTTTTATGGGGCGCTTCATTCAAAGCCTTAATTGCCTGATAATTGAATTATCAGAACTCATAATTGAAGGAGGAAAAGGCAAGGTAAAAAACACGCGCTCACTAAGTGGCCCAAAAGTATATATTGCTAAAATAGTTCAATCTGCTCTTTAGGGTTGAAGTCGTCGTCGTTCTCGTTGTCGTTGTCGATATTTGTCGAGGCAGTCAATAATTGGCTCTATAATTGAGTTTAAATTGCCACACTTTGATTTTGTGACAGCGACCAGGTTATTATCGCTGATTGACCCAAAGATATAAGCCAAGTTTTCAGGCCCTTTAAATATCGATCTTGATCAAAATCGAAACGTATTTCAGAGAAAGAGAGAGGGCAATTGTTATTCTATTCTAACTTCAATATAGTATTTTATGGGCCTTGTGCAAAACTGATTTTAAAATCAAGTAAAATCTGTATACACCTTTTATAAGAGCATAATTTCAATAAGTGTTTGATTTTTTTTTTTTTTTATTTTATTAGCTTTGTTTATTAACTTTAAATAAAATTAATATTTATCCTAAATATACTTGCTACCAGCGTTTAAAAACCACAAATTCTAGTGGCTATTCTCCCTCCATAAAATTCGGAAATATCAATCAAGGAAAACTAATGCCAGCCGCTGTTGTTTTCCTTTTCAATTTGCACATTTTCACAATTTCCACATTTTCACAATTTGATTTTTCGTTAGCAGCTGGAGGAGGCTAAGGCGGAGGAGAATTCATTGTAATGCGTAAATAATTCCGACTGTGTATCATTTGTGTTTATTATAACACACTGCAAATGGCATTATATATATATATATATATATGTAATCCATATAATATATCTACAATATATACAAACATGTTTGCTTGTCCAACAGTTTTTAGCGAAAAACAGCAAAAGGCAAACAAACATCAGCAGATAGCAACCAGGCTTAGAATTGGTTTTAAATTTGGTATTGGGATCACATCTTACCAACTTATTTGCACAATTAGCTGCTAACTTATTTTTAAACATTTCTCGTGCAATATTTTCGAATCTAATTTACAAGTGGTTTCGGGGGACGGACGCGTGAAATTAACGTGACACTCGAGTGTTCGCTAACGAAAGTCTGTTTATATTGTATATATACCATGTCGGTCGGTCGATGCTGTTTCTATATACTCGTTTATGGGCAATATTACACTTGTAAAAATATTTTGGTATATTTAAGAAAAATAACAAAGAATATTTTTCTAGAATTAAGAAGAAGTTACCAAGGCTATGCACATTAAAATAAAGGCAAGCCACAATAAATAATTTTTTAGGCTTAATTTTTCTATATTCCTGAAATTTAAAGAGATTTACTTGATTTAGTTAATGTTTTTTTTTTAATTAAGCCCGATTAGTTTGTTTTGGTAGTAAATTTATCATAAAAACTATGGTGAATTTGCCCTAAAACAATCAAGGCTAAAAATTTCCCATATAATTCCCAACTGGTTCTAACAACACCTGAATGAAGGGATTATACAGTAGCGAATACGTGTTTGTTGTAGTATGTGCTAATTTTAGCTAAAATTTTTTTTACAAGTGTAGCTAACAACAAACCGCTGTCTCACCCTTTCACGAGGCGAACACGTTGTCATCGTACAATTAGTTTGAAGGGTTTATGGATTGGAAATATCAGCTCCCTCTGTTTTTTTTTTTTTTTCAACAAAAGCTGTTAGTTTGCCGGTGATTTATAGTCAGATATTTGTCCAAGTTTTTCTCTTCCAATAAACATTGTTTCATAAATATTTTCATTCCTAGACCTTGCACAATATTCCATTTGGTTTGGTTCTGGGAATGGCTTCTTATTTTTCTTAAGTATTTAATTGTAGAATATTCTTACATTTTGACTGTCATTTGGATATGAGACAAACGTTAAAGATTTCAACTCAAACTTTGGGGAATTTCCAGTTATTCGAGTCTTGTTTTTTTTTTTTTTTTT
Source organism: Drosophila bocki (assembly GCA_008042715.1). Taxonomy (NCBI): domain Eukaryota; kingdom Metazoa; phylum Arthropoda; class Insecta; order Diptera; family Drosophilidae; genus Drosophila; species Drosophila bocki. Next base: position 533 of record VNJY01008463.1, on the reverse strand, counting down.
ATTTGGTTGTAAGATTTCGTTGTATATTCAATTTAAACTTGTTTTTATAAATATTATATATGAGTATGATAAAGCGGTTTAAATATATCAGCTTTTGTTGAGTGATCAAAATTATTTTACTGATGACCAAATTCAGGGTTTATAATCATTTAAATTAAACATATTTCTTGTTTCGAATAAATTGTAAATGGAACAAGAAAGGAAGCTAACTTCGGCACGCCGAAGTTTGTATACCCTTGCAGATTGGTTTCGATGTTTATATTATAGATTTAAATGCTGAAAACACTCACAAAACAGAGTTTCATTACATTTTACCTATACTTATTATGTTTACAGTTTGAAAGTTACAGTTTTACATTCCCAGTTTTACATTTTCTCTACATCTACCGATCGGTTTATATGGCAGCTATATGATATAGTTGTCCGATTTTTATAAAATTTATACCATAATTCTAGAATAATAAAAAAAGCTTATATCTCAGAGTAGATAAACATACGTTGAAAAACAACGAAACAATAATTTTTTTTCCTAT
>VNJY01008461.1:0-15637 GCA_008042715.1 Drosophila bocki | reverse complement strand
TTTATTTATGGATTGCATTTTTTTATTTATCTTCACTTTTTTGGTAGCATTACATTTTTCTGCAAAATTAAACATGTATATGTATGTACATATGTACATACATATATGTATGTACATAAGTGCGTGTCACGAGTCTCCTTTGCCGGCTGCTGGGTCCTTTAAGAAACTTGTTTTATCTGTAAATTAAATACATAAGTACATACATATTTTTTAATCAAATTGTAAATTGCAGTACATACCAACTTAAACTGGATAAAAAAACTTTGTAAATCCGTACTGAATCCCATTCACACCGTCTAGGTTGAAGTCGCATCCATTTTAATCGTCAATTCTGCAATTAAAATTAATAATTGAATGCAAATAAGTTCCACTTACCTTATAATATTTCATTTTTACGCAACTAATACGCAAAACACTTCTGAATGCAACAGCAGTCAACTCAAAATGCAAAGAGAATTAGAAGACAAAACCGAACACCGAAAATTCTCGCGCGTGTCAGGGTATAGCCGACAAGGCAATGCCTTGCAATTAGATTCACAAAGGGCCAATAATCGAACATGAACATTTCGGCCATGTCAAAAGCACATTTTCTTACGTGCTTATATCCCACACGATTTTATACGTAAAAATTAATTAAATATAATCTTAAATATTTTTAAATAACTCTACTTATTATAAAAAGGTCATTCTCACGTCGGTGCAATACTCTTTGTTTTTGACACCAATTTTCTTTCTTCCCTTCCTTCCATCTCCATCTCTCTCTAATTTACGAATTCTCGCAACCGCTACTCCGAACGTAGATCGAAAACAATAACAAATATGAAGAACGAACTTCGTGAAGCCCTCGGCAGTAGCCGAGCGTAGGTAGAATTTGTTTGGGCTATTTTGTTTCGAACTTCGCTGAGCGAGGCCCATGTAATTTGTTTTTGTTTTTCGAACATACCGCGAGGAATTGGACGGGCGAGGAATTCTGGAACTGCAGGGATATTACCCCTTTGCACATACTACAGAAAACACATGTTAATTAAATTGCAACAGACAAAATCGTTAACTATTTAACCTCCTCGAAACTTATTACCAGACAAAATTTTTTTTTTAATATAATTGCCTTTTTGCACTTTTAGAAAACGGAATGAATGACGGAACTATTTTTTTTTTTTTAGCTTCGGCTAAACACTTTGTTTCGCACCAACCATTACACTTCTGTTGTCCGTGCCTATTCCAATTGAATGGTTTAAGTTGAACTTGCTTAGTTCCTGGCAAAGGCTCTTTACGATCGTCGGGTCGACCTCCTCGACTTTTTTATTATGCCCGTGTATATCGATCTACGCCTAGTGATGCTAGTTCGACAGAAAACATCGATGTCGATGCCCATCGATGTTTTCAAAATAGATCATCGATATATAACTTAACATCGGTATCAAAAAAAACATCGAAAAACATCGGAAAATAGCGCTAAAAATAACATCGATGTTCGATGCATCGATGAATTTTGTAATAAATTACAAAGGGCTTATTTTTATTATCTTATGTGTGATTAAAAACTGAAAATAAGCTACCGTAGTAATTATATATATTGATCTTATTTTTTATATATGAAATGACATAATTAAAAATTATATCAATATTGATGCTTCCATAGCACTCTTTCATTTTGTTTGAAATTATAAAAAGGGCAAAAAAAAAAATATAACAAATCTTTTATAGCAGTCTTTCAATTTGTAAGTAGTTATCCAGAGGCACAAAAAATTAAAAATAAATAAATAATAAATATTGTGGAATCAGAGATCGATGTTTCGTCAAACATCGATGCATCGGTTAACATCGACATCAACAAAAACATCGGAAAACATCGCTAAAAAAAACATCGATGCTCGATGCATCGATGTTTTTAGCATCACTAATCTACGCAGCTTTATGGCACTGTCATCTTAAAAATTATTTCCGCACAGCAATCCCAAGTGGTCATTTGGTCTGATAGATGAATGTGTGGCAATATATAAACACAACGCCTCCTCTCGGCAGGTTTTTACAGAGACAGGTTTTATAAACGTAACCAATTCTAAACGCAAGGTTCTGTATCCAGGCTTGTCGCGGTTTTTGTATGTACATTTTTGGTATTTTCAACTCGGCAACTTTTAAACTCACACTTCTTAAGTGGGGACATCTGAGTAACTGGAAAAAAAGCGAAGCCAATCAAAAAATTTGTAAAGTAGGTTTTATAATATTGGATGTGAAGTACAAAATACATTTTTTTCGAATGAATCGAATAAATCGAAAACAAAATGGCGGCTGTGCAGCCATTCTTCGTATGCCCTTTTTTGTTGAAGGGGGTCCGTGGCCGGACAGCTAACGTCCTTAATTTTTGATCTAGAACAAAAAATCAAGTTTTGTTAGTTTCAACAGCTATCGACACACGTATGATTTTTTCGATATATTGACTTTTTGCAAAATGGTGAGTGATTAAAAAAAAAAGTTAAAATTTTTCACGAAAAAAAAAATCACAAAATTGTTGATAAAAAAAAGTAAGCAATTTAAAAAAAATACTACATGTGTCGATAGATAAAGGTATTTTCAGATCGATCGGTTACGATTTGTTCAAGTTATGTTTCCGGCAGTCTCAAAAAAAGTGGTTTTGAGAAAAACGCGTTTAAAGTTTTAAAATCGTATATATCCTGTGAGGCATCGCCGCAGAATGGAAAATTTAGACACTTAGCCGCTTTTGTCGGGCTCTATCTTTTGATATGTTATTCTTAAAGCCTAGTACTCTGACGACGAAAATCCGCTTTAACACGTGTTATAGCGGAATCGCTCTTTATTTGGCTCGGTAACCAGTGCGACAAAAAAAATTAAGGAAAAGCCATGAAACGCCATGAAAATGTACCTTTTATGGCGTTTAAAGCCTAGTACTCTGACGAGAAAAATCCGCTGTATAAATTTAGACAGCGGCCAAACACCATATAAAAAAACGGTGTCGAAAAAAGAAGAAGAAGAACTTTTAGCCACGTCGTTTTTTCCGGTACTCTGACGACGAAAATGAAGCCTGCGAAAATTGAATGGCGTTGCCAGATCAAGATAGTAAACAGCTGATGTCGCGCTGTCTGAATAATTCATTTGATTTATTTAGACACCCCTAATGGAGGGAAAGTTGAAGGAAAAAAGTGGCATTGATAGGGGCTGTCAAGGGGAAGCCCATAATATGGAATTTAATCCACAAAGGACATTTTAATGCCATATTTATTAATATTTTAAATATTTTTTTTGAATATTTGTTTACAAACAGCTGTCCGGTGTGACCAAAGAAAATCCTTAAACGCCATAAAAAGTACATTTTCATGGCATTTCAGGACTTTCCGTAATTTTTTTGGTCACACTAGCTCGGTAGCGAAATAAACAGCGATTCCGCAGTCTAATTTAGACAGCTTTTTCTCGTCAGAGTACTAGGCTTAAGGCTTTTCTTTGGTGACACTGGACAGCTGTTTGTAAACAAATATTAAAAAAAAAATTAATAAATATGGCATTAAAATGTCCTTTGTGGGTAAATTCCATATCATGGGCTTCGCCTTGACAGCCCCTATCAATGCCACTTTCTTCCTTCAACTTTCCCTCCATTAGGGTGTAAGAATAAATCAAATGAATTATTGTTACACCCCGTTATCAGCTGTTTACTCTCTTGATCTGGCAACGCCATTCAATTTTCGCAGGCATAATTTCCGTCGTCAGAGTACCTGCAAAATCGACGAGGCACAAATTTCTTCTTCTTCCTTTTTTCACACCGTTTTTTTTTATATGGAGTTTGGCCGCTTTAACACGTGTTACAACGAATTTTCGTCGTCAGAGTACTAGGCTTAAGACCCTAAAGAATTTTTTAAGCGCAAAAAAATTTTTCGATTTGTAACGACCCAATCCTGGGGCGCACAATTACCCCCCAGCTGCGTGCCGAGAATCTCGGAGTCATCTCATTTTTCTACTTTTTTCCTACTCTGTAATTAAAATAATTAGGTTAAGTAAGCTAGGTGTAAATATTCCTTATTATAATAGATAAATAGAGATCCAAAAACCAACCTAAGTGGCAACCACTGAGACTTTCTTTAGCCTAGACATGACCCGCGAAAAGACTCCCGCTAACTTGATATCGCACTAGCCGCTATCGATAGCGGCCAGGCCGATCGATAAGCGCGACGTGTCGCTTAAGTGCGACCACTACTTTTTTCACGCTTCCTCTTCCGCTTCACGACTTCAACGAGGACAGACGTGCGAATGATCACCGCATACTCGTAGCCCCGCGCATCGACAAGACACGTGCCACCAACCGAACCGAAGAGACACCTCCCGCTCACAACGCCAATCCGTGCTCCGCCGCGCCACTACTACGCCCGCTCGTACGCTGTGACGCGCGCCTAATTGCCGAACGCCGGCACAGCGAATTTGCCACGCGCATTCCCCCCTTCCCCTCGCGCCATACCGGCAGCCGCGCCGCAGGGAAATTCACGTAAACATCTTCATTTTACTTAGTTGTGAGGGCAGCAGCAGGACCCCACAAAAGAAAAGTATTATAATAAAGAGTGAAAACAGAGTGAAACGTAGTTGTTGTTATTTCTTGTAGTTTTGGCATTCCCTCGTTTCCCCTAGCATAATGTCCTAACGCCATGGAATTTCCTAGTATTTTGATTTATCTTCTTACAGGCCTTTAAAAATGCGCTCACATACAGCCGTTCGAAGGTGTACAAGTCGTTATGTCGACGAACCCTAGACCAAAATTGGTAACTCGAGCTACATACATAATATGTATTACATATCTACGAATAAATGTACCCATTCCCAGGTAAATACTGCACTACCTGCTGTTGCTTATGCAAAACTGCCAGTTTTCTGCCAATATTCCTCATTTTATGTTTCGGTACCCTTTTTGGTGCCTTTTTAGGCGATCTTTTTGGCATATTTTTTTTTTGGCAACTTCTTAGGAGACTTTTTCGTTGCCTTATTTTTTCCCTTTTCGGCTATCTTCTTCTGTCATTTTTATTGCGAATTCTCAATTCCCAATTACGAATCCAGCATTATATTAAATAGTGCCAAATGGGTAAGAACTTTTCGCCAGCAAAATGTTTGTTATTTAAAAAACCGGAAGACTGGGGAGAACGAGGAAATCTTTTGGATATTCGGCAAGGATTGCTCCCAAAATGAGAGCGTCAGAGACAATCCCAAATTATCCGTAGAAATAACGGTCATTGTTAGGGATTACAATTTTGAATCGTATTTTGCAGCTCCTTCGAGGCTTCCGTCGCTATCTGGAGTAATCTAAAATATAATTAATACAATAAATTGGAAAAAATATGTTATTGCATATTTTCTAACCTGCCAGTACGCAAAAGGTCACATTCTTCCGGCTGGTTCATGTTTTCAAAATGGTGTCTTATCAGGATAATGGCACCTACCCTCGAAGAGTGCACCTTGTTTTGGCTTTTGACTTGTTTGGTAGAAATGAAAATCGGCATGTGTTCCTGTGTTGGTGGAATGGTGGCGGATGTAGTGGATTTGCAGGTAGTTTTGTAAACAGTTTATGCTGCACAGCTTTGGCACCTCCATCCGCATTAAAGGGAATCAAAAATCATGGTTTCTTAAAGCGGGGATGTAGTATGGTAGCAATTCGTGGTATTGTGCGTGTTTCATAGCTTGCGAGCCTCTTGGTAAGACTAAACTTTATGGTCGTCAATATGTTTTTGCCTTTTTCTCTGTTGACTTTAATATTGTTTATTTTATGATGCAATTCCCATATGACAGGGATAATTATGGACGCTAATACTTTTGTGTTTGTAGACACAGAAAGCGTCGCCTCTTCGAATGGGGATAGCAACTTGGATATATCTTTCAAAATATCCACTTCTTCTGCTGAAAACGGCGATGGAGCGCCACGAGAAGATACCATAGCAAATGTAATACATTCGTTTGTCTTCAGTATGCGCTTAATCATTTCGTATGCGTTGTTTCAGCGAGTTGGAATATCTTGCAGAAGACAATGCGGATTGTCCCCCTGGGCTTCCTTAAATTTCGAATATGCGATCTGGCTTCTCTTAAAAAAGCCAACTACCGACTTACATTTCGTAAGAATTACTTCGAAATCGGGCAATTTTAGAACATCTTGCACAATAAAGTTGATTGTGTGCGCTACACAAGGCAAGTGCTTATACTCACATGCTTTTTGACATCGTCGCATCATTGTCAGTTACAACACAAACAACCTTATTCGTGACACCCCAATCATCAAGCACGCCCTTTAGTGTTTCAGAAATAATACTAGAATTGTGATTGGTAGTGTCAAGAAGTTGTCTTGTTGCTAAAATTGCCGACTCCAACGTAAAACTATTTAAAACAAAATGGCACGTAAGTGTAATGTAACCTTCGTTGGCTTTGGATGTCCACAAGTCAGTCGTTTTGGCCACAAAATCAATATTGCTAAGTACAGACTGGAGTTTATTCTCAGAGACTCATATTGAGATGGAAGCACTACGTCGCGCAGGTGTGATCTACTAGGTAACCTGTAGCGGGGGTATATTTATTTGATGAGCTCCTTAAATCCGTCATCCTCAACACAAGAAAAAGGTTCAGCATCGACAGCCATCATGTTCATGACCATATTGTCTAGGAGACGTTTTCGTTTCGAGTCATTTTCATAAAAAGAAAACGATTTTTCAACAAACTTTTCTAATATGTTTGGTTTCTGTGCAGTTCCTCCAACTTAAAGCCGATCAGCATGAACGTGCTTTAAGTGGTCCATTAAATTTGTTGTGTTTCCACACGTCTTTATTGGCTTACCACAGTAATTGAGTATCCCATGCGTTTTTTCGCTGTTTCTTTTAAAATGATCCCAAGCTATAGAAATATCACCCCTCCTCTTCTTTTGATCCTCATCAGGCTTTGGCTGTTCGCTTGCTGTTCCTATAAGAAATAAAGTGTATTTATGACTATTCAATGCGATAGCAAAAATGCGTCTAAATATGCTTTTGTGCAGAAATTCATCTGCAATGCTTAGGCCCTCATGGGGCCAATATGGCTTTTAGTTGTCCGGGAAATTATTGGATTGACCTTAGCGTTCTAAGCAATTTCTACGACTTAGCCATCTAACTTGGGTGTACATAATTAAATCCCCATATTCTGCATCTAACTCCTCCAGGAACTTCTTGAATTTTCTATGCGTTAAAGCATTATGCCTCCCTCTTGTTGTATTTATTATTTTTACAGCGACATTCATAACCTTAACCATTTTTAATTCCTTTGCCAAAAGGGCCTCCTGATGAATCACGCAATGAATAAATAAGATACCGTTGTTTTTAAAAATCCCTGCAAGTCCTTTGTTTTTTCCCCTCATCACCTCCATCAGTACAAACACAACTTAATTTACTTACGCTTTCCATAGGTATTATTTTAGAAAAAGGAGTATCAAACAAAACTTGCCCCGTAACGTGCCCATGAAGGGATATTACATCTAAAATGTCCTCGGGAGTTGATAAATTTTCATCTACAGTTTTAAGGCATACTATAAGCTTTCAAATATTATTTATGTCCGTACTTTCGTCAAGGAAAATTGAATAATATTTACAGCTAAGTCTACCCTTTACTATCGAAAAAATAAATTGGCTTATGTCTTCAGTGCAACGAGTTATGGTTCTTGCCGATAAGGGAATGTTTTGAACCTGTTCTAAAATTCCTTTGCCAATATCTCCAAAACATTCGATCACATCCGTCATTAAGTTTTTAAAAAACAACCCGTCTGTAAATGGACGGCATTGCTTGGCCAAACGTAAACCTACGACATAAGAGGCTTTTTTTAATGGCAAATTTTCAATATTTTCAACTGTTGAAATATTACCAGCAATGTAAACCAAAAATATTTTGCCTTGAAATAAATCAATTTTTCCATACGACCCTCAATAAAATTACAAAAATTAGAATGTTGCATAAAATAATGGCGTTTTATTTTAGAATAATTACATGGCCGAATAAAATTACAAATTAAGCATTGGGCGTCCTCATCCATATTCTCTATAAAAAAGAATTTAGTTTCCCACTCTTCATAAAAAATTTTCCTCAGTGTGCTTTTTCAAAATTGCGCAGCGCGGTCATTCTTTCGTTGACTTCTCTTCTGGCTGTCCGCCATTCGTTGCAGAATTTCTGTCTGCGCTTTCTGCTCCTCCAGCCTCTCTCGAGCAATTTCGACCAGCTCACTCTTTTGGTCTAATCTTGCTCTTTTGGCCGGAGGCAAACTGCCGGAACGACGACTTCCACTCAGATTTGATTCCTCCGGGTCCTCTAGAACTTCCTCTGAAAAGTACTGCGTCGTATCTGCAATAAAAACATGTTAATTATTGAATATACATAAAAACTATCTGGGAGGGAACATACTCTCGTTGTCCACTGTATCCTGCTCCAAGTTATGGACACGGAACGAGCCGAGGAACGCTTGCAGCGTCTCAAAATGTTGCCAATCAGATGGAGCCCCACCGCTTGGCCCCATTTTGTTTTTTTTTGTTTTTTTTGTTTTTCCTGCCTGCAAATAATAATTTCGCGGAATTAATTAATCCAATATATTCTGGTACTCACATTTACTTGTATTTCCTTGTCATGTTCTCCAGCTTCGTCTTAATATCCTTCCAAGATACATCATACCCAGCCTCCATCAAGGTCTGGGCCATCTCCATATACACATGGCTATTTTTTCGCGATCCCCGCAAGTGCTCAATATTTTCCTGCCATACATCGATGAGCAGGCACTCCATATACTGGGTCCACCTCAGCTTCCCACCGGCGGTTCTAGTATCATCTGCAAAATTAAAAACAATTATTATTAAAATGTAAACAACCTGTTGATATACAACCTGTTGCTTTGGCGCCTTCCATTTTTCATTTGTTCTTTGCCAAGTTTGTTTACATTTTTGTGGTGAATGGTCAAATTAAGAAGAAGAATCAGAGTTGCACCGAAAAACTATCGCCTAACTATCGCCAAACAAACCGTGGTAAGATTTTAACGTGTTCTAACGGCGGTCCATTTGGGAAAATTCGGAACGGCAAAACCTTTGTTCAACAGACGGTGAATGCGCTTTGACAATATAAACCCAATTTTTCTAAACAGTTGTAATATTCGAGACAATAAACATCTAATTATAATTACCCTATAAACCCAATCTTTCTAAACAGTTGTAATATTCGAGACAATAAACTTCTAATTATAATTACGGCATATTTCTCGGCGTTCTACTCTGGGATCGGGTCGGCATCTCTTTCAGCAACCACCTCTGACTAAAAATACAAATTTCTGAGACGAACCCTGGCCATCCCTGAGCCACCGGAAACGACAACCCTCAACAATGTTTCATGTATCGAGAAAAACAATTAATAATGTTTTAAATCAAGAAAAAATTGAAAACAGATTGGAAGCAAAGTGTGGAAGTGGTCGAAAGAAAAATATTGACAAGCGGGCGCCTTATAATGCGTAAGGTCCCTCAAAACCCCCAAATTTCGACCAGAACCCTTGCCAAGGAGTTGGATGAAGAGTGTGGCAGGCTCGTTTCACATGAAACCGTCCGCCAACTAATTCTGCGAAACAAATAAATACTCTTCAAGGGTTGCGCGTAAGAAGCCTCTGCTTTCAAAAGTAAATGTTGAAAAGCGCCTAACTTTTGCTGTCGACATGAGCATTAAGCCGGAAAACTATTGGGATCACGTCATATTCTGTGACGAAACCAAAATAATGCTCTACTACAATGATGAACCAACTAGAGTATGGCGGAAGCCGTTAGCAGCTTCAGATCAGCGCAACATCATTCCGACAGCAAAAAATTGAGAAATTGTCGGTGATGGTTTGGGGATGTATTAGCAGCTAGGGATTGGGAGAGTTTGCGTTTATTGAAAATACAATGAATGCTGAGCAATATCTCTCCATTCTCAAACAAAATTTGGCTTTATAATAAGCCAAAATTAAAATTTTATCAAGACAATGACCCCATACTTAAGGAGCTCACTGTGCGCATATGGCTCCTTTATAATTTCCAAAAGGTCATTGATACACCTCCTCAGAGCCCCGACATGAACCCCATTAAAAATTTGTGGGCTTATCTGAAAAAAAAAGTTACCAAAAGGCAGCCCATAAACCGCGCCGCCTTAAAAGCAGCAGTACTGGAAGAATGACATAAAATTCCGTTGAAAAATGACCCACAAAAGCTGGTCAGTTCGATGAATAATCGCACTAGGCTAGTAGTTGAAGCTAAGGGAAGTCATACTAAATATTAAAATTAGTTTAATATAGTATAAGTTGTTAAATATATTCATTAAACTGTAGCTTAAGTACTTCGTGTAAGGAGTTTCTTGACACTGTCAAAAACGTGTAAACTCTTATTTTGTTGCTTTAAAATTTTCTGCTTCGTTATATTGTTTTATTTTTTGTACATACTTATTTAAAATTTGCTAAATAATAGTTGTGCATTAAAAAAATATTTAAAAAAAAATAAATAAAGGCATGCAAAGTCAAAAATTATGTTTTTTTTTTTTTCTAATATGTAAACAGTTTCTTGACATACTGTATGTAGATGGCATCATTTGTATCCGGCATCAAAAATAAACAAGTTACCTAGTGAGGTCTGTTCGTCTGCAGCAACCATAAGAGATAGAGAGACAACTAGAAAGAAAGGAAGGGTGAGAGAGAAAAGGTTAAAGTGGCCTATAGGAAGATCCCACAAAACTTGCATCTGCATCCACTGTCCGTTGAACAAACTTCCATAAGGTTTTGCAGCAGTGTTGCCAGATGAAAATATGGCCCTCCCTCTAAAAAATTCAGTTTCCCCCTTAAGCCTAGTACTCTGACGACGAAAATCCGCTGTAACACGTGTGATAGCGGAATCGCTCTTGGCTACCGAGCCAGTGTGACCAAAAAAATCAAGGAAAATCCATAAAACGCCATGAAAATGTTCCTTTTATGGCGTTTAATGCTTTTCTTTGGTCACACTGGACAGCTGTTTGTAAACAAATTTTCCAAAAATATATTTAAAATATTAATAAATATGGCATTAAAATGTTCTTTGTGGGTTAAATTCCATATTCTGGGCTTCGCCTTGACAGCCAGTATCAATGCCACTTTTTTCCTTCAACTTTCCCTCCATTAGGGGTGTAAGAATAAATCAAATGAATTATTGTTACACCCCGAGATCAGCTGTTTACTATCTTGATCTGGCAACGCCATTCAATTTGAACAGTCATCATTTTCGTCGTCAGAGTACCTGCAAAATCGACGAGGCACAAATTTCTTCTTCTTCATTGTTTCACACCGTTTTTTTTTATATGGAGTTTGGTCGAGATAACACGTTACAGCGGATTTTCGTCGTCAGAGTACTAGGCTTTAGGAACGACACGGAAGTACATATGTCATTAGCTATTTAGAGCCATTTAAGTTTAATAAGTTCGCACGGCACTATGTATGGAAATTGTTAAGATCTGCCTGTATGTATGACATCCAGACATTTTTATATCCATAATACCCTCATTTGAAAGTACGTGACAATTTAAAGTGAAGTTTTAGAGTCCCACTCATCTAAAGTTGTTTGAATTGTATTCGATTTACAAGCCAACTATTTCCGAAGAGTTTCGCAATTTTTTTTGGATCACAGCCAGAAACAATTTTGTGCAAGCGTTGAAACTCGACGATTCTGTTCGTGCTGTTTGAAAACCATTTGTGTGACTCCCTTGACCATGATGTCTAAATTTTTCGGTAGAATATCACTCGCATGTTCAGCACAAAGGTGTAATGAATGCGAAAGGTAGGTGTTTCATGTCCTCCGTTAACCGAAAAGAAAGTGTTTTTTTTTATTCCAGCCATTGTTGTTTCTTAAGTTATTCAACATTAGGTTACCAGCTTTATGTTGATGTTTAAGACACTTTGTCATATGCTCAACGGTTCCATTTTCTATGTAGTTAGAATAGACGGTAAAAAGATGTGCATACCTTATGTTAGGTCCTGGCTGAAGTAGCTCACCCTGAGGCACATGTCTTTAGTTGTTTCATCCACAATTATAAGTATAAGTTGTTGCAAAAGGCATAGCGACCAAACATTCATGATAAGTCCTTTATGTATATATGACACAATTAACGCCGTAAATTTTCAATGAATTTATATTGAAGTTGAACATACCTGTGCATATTGTGCGGTGCAGTTTGACATTTTTCAAAACTTGTGAGGTTTTGTCTAAATCAATGATCACCTCACACAAATGATCTACTGAATGAATACCACAGTGTTCCGCATTGAATGCAGCTATTTTAAGATCAGTGAACAGTGAGAAACTTAATTTTTGGCACAGATGGCATGCCAAAATTTGGCACCGTTTTTTTTCCATTAATTATGGCGATATTTAAATAAAACAAATTTTATTTATATTCATTAATCAATTTGCAACAGAATTCGATTTATTTCATTATTGTCTCTCTTCCCATTAACTAAATAAAATTAAAAAAGTAAAAAAAACAGCTTCATTTGCCCGAACAAAATTATTGGAACAGTTAACAAAAAATCTTAAGTATAATGAAAAAAAACGATTTTAAACAAAAAATGTATATTTAGTGGCTAAGCCTTTATGTTTTATTACATCTTCCAAGCGCCTTGGCATCGAAATAACCCAATTTTTTGGGTGGTTTCCGGGCCAATTTTGTGCCACTTCTTTACAAGCCACACTTTCAGCTCGGCCTTAGTCGAAACGGAAGGTTTTTTACGCGCCTGTCCAATTCTTCCCACAAATGTTCTATGGGGTTCAGATCTGGAGATTGTGGCGGATGCGGCGAAGTATGTTTTACATGATATGCCAGCCACATGCGCACATCACGAGCCGTATGTTTAGGGTCGTTGTCATGTTGAAATATAAATTTAAGTTTTCGTCCTTTTTTTTTTAGATTTCTCTTTAAAATATCTAAATAATATTTTTTGTCCATTATGCCCTCTATAAATGGGAGTTCTCCGATACCGGCAAAGGACATGCAACCCCACACAATGACGCTTCCACCACCATGTTTTACCGACATTGCAAGGTTCTCTTTTTGCAGTTCGGTATTAGGCTTTCTCGACACCGTTTGGCGGCCATCCGATTGAAAAATGTTGAACTTGCTTTCATCAGAAAAGATCACGTTGTTCCAAAAGTCAATTGGCTTGCTTAAATAATCTTTAGCATATGCTAAACGCTTATGTTGATTGACTTTGGAAATTAGTGGTTTTCGTCTAGCAACGCGGCACTTGTAGTTTGCTTCATGTATGTAGTCTCTTCCGATCCGTAATAGGGTGAATATCCTTCCCGAAATCATGTTTTTTACTTCTGCTAGGATCTGCGTGGAAGAGATTTTGGGGTTCACCTTCACCTTTCGGATTATCTTGGCGCGTTCACGTTCGGTCAAAGCCTTAGGTCGCCCTCTCCAACGATGAGGCTCCCTTAAAGCGCTGAACAATGCTCCGGATGGTAAAACGGCTTTATCCATAATATCCCCAATCTGAACATATGATTTGCCTTGATTGTGCAAATACATAATGATCTTTCCGCTCATTTTGGTCAAATTTGCTAATTTTACTCGGAAAAATGGCACTTCGGCATTTTTAGCTTGAAAATTTACATACTGTAAATACAGATAACGGGGCTTTCCAAGATGAAAAAGTGGCCAGATCGATCATATTTTTACAGTATAATTCACATTTACCCAAGTGTGCCAATAATTTTGTTCAGCCAAATTCAGGTGTTTTTTTTTTTTTAGTTTTTTAATTTTGTTAAGGGGACCTTCCCGCGAAAATCGATGAAAAAATCTAAAATTTTTTTGTTGTTTAAATCTCATCCTTATGTTGTCAAGAATGCATGGGAGAAAGGATATTTCGAAATACGACGTAGTTTTCGAGAAATACGGGATCGGGCGGAGCCGTCTGAAAGCGCTCCGAACTCGCCGAAAAACTTTAAACGCGTTTTTCTCGAAACTATGTTTTCCGGCGCGCCGTACCTTTCTACAAATTCAAGGATGCACGATTTTAACGTTTTACGGCTCAAATTAAAGCTAATTAAATTTAGGGGGCCCTGACGGAGCGTTTTTTTCGAAAAAATTATTTCAACTGTTTTTTTTTTTTGTTAACTTTAAAGCGCAAAAATGCATGAAGAAATGACTTTTTTTGTAATGGCCGCCATTTTGTTTTCAAGAGGTTTTTAAGAATCGAAAACCGTCAGGGCCCCACAAATTTCATCTATTTTAAGAATTTTTTGATTTCAGATCACATGCGGTGGCTGCAGGAGGTACCGCGCGGGTCGCTTCGCGCCAGAGGCGACTTCTTTGGCGGGCGATAGAGCCGCCAAAGACAATAGAGCTATTAAATCTATTAAATCTATTGTCTTTGGGCGTACTCATGATATTTATACCCTTGCAGGGTATTATAATTTCAGTCAGAAGATTGCAACGCAGTGAAGGAGACGTTTCCGACCGTATAAAGTATATATATTGTTGATCAACAGCCGAGTCGATCTAGCCATGTCCGTCTGTCCGTCTGTCTGTTTCTACGCAAACTAGTCCCTCAGTTTTAAAGCTATCTGAATACAACTTTGCATATACAGGCCTGCTCCGGTAATCGTAAAATTTTTTCGATTTCGTTTTGGGCGAAAACGAACCGTTTTGGTTTTTAGCTGCTCCGGTTTTCGGCAAATTTCTGCTATCGGATGTTTCGATTTCTCATCGTTTCTCACTGCTCAAGCAGCTAATACTGTCTTCCCACACAGCGCATCTGTGAGGAACGTTTGGGATTTTTCGCAGATGCGAAACTTGTGTTCCCACAGAGCTGCATCAAAGTGCATCTGCATCCGAACAGCTGATCGATCAGCTGTGGCTCATGAAAATGTAAACAAAGACTGTCGAATTGGCTGTAGCAAAAATTAAAATGGAGAAGTTAGCAACTATTTTGGCTGTTGTACAGCAGCAAAATCTTAGATTGCGACAGGTTTTCATGTCGCTAAATGTAAATGACGACGACGACTTGGAAGCTCTCCTTGAAGTCCTTTACTCTACCAAAGAGCAAATGCCACGAAGCGTGTGGATGGTGGTAGGTGCTACCAAAATTTAATTAAATACAGATTAAATATGATTTGTATATTAAATAGAAGCGATTCGGAACATTTTGGGAGAAGGATATACCGGAAAACAGCGATGAGTTCTTTAAAGAGAGCTTTCGGATGGAGAAGCGTACCTTTTCCTTTTTGGTGGATCGCCTATAAGTTCTCCGAAAGAAGGATACCAACTGGCGAACTGCAATTCCTTTGGAGAAGAGGATTGCTATCGCCTTGTACACCTTGGGATCATCGTCGGAGTATCGTTCCATTGGAAGGCTATTCGGTGTGGCACAAAACAGTGTGTGCAAAATCCTCCATGAATTTTGCCGGGCTGTCATTGCCGAGTTTGCCGGTGAATTCATGTCCCCTGACTATTTAACTCTCGAAAAAGTTGAGGAGTGTGTCAGGGGGTTTGAACAAATTGGATTTCCCCAATGTCTAGGAGCAATTGGTAATAAATCAATTCATTAATCAGTTCACGTACATATATAAAATATATATATCTATATTCTAGATGGTTGTCATATCGAAAT
>VNJY01008460.1:0-16834 GCA_008042715.1 Drosophila bocki | reverse complement strand
CAGATGAGCATCACTGATGCAGATGAGCATCACTGATGCAGATGAGCATCACTGATGCAGATGAGCATCACTGATGCAAGTGAGCAAAAATTTTCATTCAATTTGCCCACTTTCCAAACTGGGGTAACAGGCGAACAGAAACCAGTAGCAAGCAACTGAAAACTGGTATAAACTGTTATAAAAACTTTTGGGCGAAAATAATAATTGGCATAAACTGTTATATTTCATTTTATGCATTTATACCTATTTGTTGCCGACAACAACAGCTTGATGGCAACAATAACCTTTTTACAACAACATCCATCCAAATTTCCGAATATTTCCATGCAAATTGCCCATTTCCCAAATTGGGGTAACAGGCGATCAGAAATCAGCAGCAAGCAGCTGAAAACTGGTATAAACTGTTATAAAATGTCCAAGTTCCAAACCATTTAGGAGCCGGCGCAAGTTAGCGGAGACTCAAACCTTTTGAAATTTAGGTGTTATTTTACAACTGCACCTTGGCACACTGAAACTGATCGTCGTTAAATTCAAATTCAAATTTGACAGTTAAATTCAAATTCAAATTTGGCAGTTAAAATATTTAAAAAAAATTTGTTTAATTTTAAAAAAATTCTTAAATAAATATAAAAAAATCTAAAAAATGTTAAAAATTCAGAAAAAAAATTTAAAAATCAGAAACTTTTTAAAAATTTAGAACAATTTTTTAAAAATTTAGAAGAATTGTAAAACATCCGAAAAAAATGTTTAAAATTCAGAAAACAAATTTAAAAATTTAGATTTTGCTTTCAAAATAATTAGATATATATAAAATATTGTAAATACAAGTATTATACTTAAGAATTAGAGGTTTAATTTTACAAAAATTAAATTGAACTAGAATTTATTTAAGAAATATTTAATAAATATATAATATTTTATTTATTTATTTAGTAAATATTTAATACCAGCCTAGACAAATAATAGTTCTTTCAGAGATCCTCAGGCTTTCTTATTTAATTTAAAAATAATGATAAAATTTTGAAAGTAACACTAAAATTTGTTATTTGTTACTATAAGTTATAGCCATCCAATTTCCCTCTCTGTGAGGAGAGTTTCCCTCCATTTCTCTTTAACATTTTTCGCATTTGAAAATTCCCACTTGCTTTCCCGAATTTTCGCCATACTTTTGGACACCTCTATATATGGAAATCTATATACTCTATATCTAAGATAGACATATACGAGTCTGTTCGCGTAGACGTTACACAAATGTCGCCCCACCGATGTGTCGTCTGACACATTTTCCACGTTTTTTTTTCCCCCACTTTGGCACTTTCCACTCGCTAGCACTTAAGAGCGGCAAATGTGAAAATGTGGAAAGGCGGCAGGCAGCAGGCATTTTGAAAGGCATTTTCAGTTGTCAGTTTTGTGTGTCGGGTCGGGTATAATGTAGAATAATGTTGAATAATATAGAAAATATGATATGCGTCACACTGCTGCTGCTCAGGCTCTCAGCTTCTCAGCTCGACGATCGCAATCAAAGTTTGCTGAAATTCAAAACCCGAAAATGCAAAAGATCGAGTCGAGGAGTAGACAAAGGACTCGGGCTCATACATATACCTGTAAGCCAGGAGTACTCGAGAAACTTAGCTGAAAAGGACAAGCTTTCTTTTCTTTCATTCAATAACAAACAATAATCAAAGCGTAATGAATGGGCTGAGAAACAAAAAGATTCAGATTCGGCGAAAAAAAAGGTGGTTGAACCTCCTTCTTTTTATTGTTTGGAGCTTGTCCTTGTCCCGGAGAAGTAGGTAACCGAAAAAATACATATATAATAAATAAAAAGAAAAAAAAAATAAATAAAGGAAAGAAGAAGGGCTTCCTTTCAAGTACAGTCCCACCAAAGGGCTCGTCGCCAGGCCACTTGACGGCCTGACGTGGCGAATATTTGCCCTGGTAGCCATTAATTTGTCTCTGGCGATATAAATTTCTATATACTATTTCTATTTGAAGTGAAGTCTATCGCTAGATTAGTCGAGTGCCAGACATCCTATCGCATTCCGAAAGAGACTGCTTCGCGGAGCTTCAACATTTGTCACCTAAACAGTGGGAATTGTGATGAAATAAATTAAAATAATTTAAATTAGATTTTTAATTATAAGTTAAAGGTAATAAGAAACATTTAGGAGTATTAATAAGCAAATGAAATAATTAAAATACCTATACAGTTCACTCTCTCAAGGTCCCACTGTGGGACAAACCTCAACTTAACACTTCTGGTCGAAGCTGGGGATCTAAAATGGAATTATCGCCCCACTCGATCTGAAGTGTAAATATGGTGGCAGCAATGTTTATGGTAATGGCCATAAAATATATATGAAATTAAATTTAAAATAGTTGACGTGTCGTCGCGTCGCCTTTTTTTATCAGTGAGTTTCCCCCGAAAACTAAACACAAATATTTTCTTATTTACAGCCCACGGAATCAATGAAATGGAAGTAGATAGTAGGGGTAAATACCCAGTTATACTTACCCATAGAGTACAAATTTTGTATATTTTTTATGAATAGTTTAGTGCTTGTTTTAATTAAATATTTCCTTAGTATTTAAAAGCCAGTATTAGAAACGTAGCTTTATGTTATAGTTGTCTTTTTAAAGTAATAAAATAACAATTAAAATTATCAAACAAAAAATAATAAAGAAAGTAATCATCAGTAGGTTGTTTATATATTCTTTCGTTATATATTTATTTGCTAATTATGTTTAATCAAGAAAACGTATAAATTTAAATTTCTAAAAATACTACGTTCTAGGAAAAGGTTTATGGTTTCTATGGGCACTTCCCAAATTTTCTATTATTAGTATTTATTATTCCCGGAATATTTAAGAGTCTTCAAAATAAATATTTTAAAGTTATTTTGTTTATTATAGAATACTTTTTAAATAATTAACTTGCACCCTTGAAAAACAATATGAAATAAAATTAATAAATGTTTAAAAAAATATTAAGAAAACAATGCAAAAATTATATATAATATTTTTATGAAATATTTAATAATTTAATATGTCTATGTAATATAATTGTTGTTAATTATTTTCATATTCCTGAAGAGCAATAAATAAAATTAATATATGTTTAAAAAATATTAATAAAATTATTAAATATATTATATTTAATATTTTAATATTTGTATGTAATATATTTCTTGTTAATTATTTCTAATCAAGAAAGCATATTCCTGAAAATTCTTCTATGTTCATGGAAAAGGTTTATGGTTTCTTTTTAATCTTGTTAATAGTGGCTGGCTTTATTTTCTTCGGGAACTATTCCAGGAATACTTAAGTGTCTTAAAAATATTTTTTTAAATTTATTTTGTAAGTTTAATAAAGAGAATACAATGTAAATAATACCAAAAGTTGCAAAGCTATTAATATTATAAATATACAAATAAATATGATTTTAATATAAAAAAATGCATGTTATTTTCCCTTTGTACAGAAACTACTGCTTGGGCCAGACTTTCCGACATTTTTCCCTGCACTTTACATGACGCAATCGCAGCCCACTCGAAATGCTAATGTTCCTGGTCTTTATCGAAGAGAATTTTTATTACCCTAGATGGTTGGAAAAGAACGTGCAAAATCAGGAATTCATTGGGTGACCATGGGGGCCCCATCGACCATAAAGCGTACATACGATCGACCGGAGGGGCCTATGATGATGATGATCATCACCTTGTCGGTGCCTCAGGTGGCCCACAGGTGTAAATGCCATGCCTCGGAAGGTGCGTGCTGCGGGCAGGCAGTCAACTCGTTTTCGATTTGTCAATTTTTATGTTTTCACTGTTACGTGTCTGAATTCCGTGATTTTCGTGGCTCTGATTTTGAGGTGTAAACCAGATCTTGTGGCCCTAGAATCGACCTTTTGATAATATACCGCCCGAGTGAGACTTAATGCGACTTCAATTTCATTGTAAATTTTAATGTAATGTAAAGGTATGCCCAATTATCGTAGAAAATATGTATGTATTTATAAAATCGTTACTCAAATGTGGCTATTACCATAAAAATGCAATGCCCGTTCTCCCTTCTCTTTCTCTTGTTGCTCTTACCCAATTCAGCCCTAATTGTAATTGTCTGGATCGCTTTCAGACGGCAGGACCCTTGTAAGATTTTTCAAGCAACAAAAGTTTCCCTTTTTTTTCATAATATACTCTTTTGCTTACAACGCAAATGCCAGGAGCCCCAGACATAATTGTTAATTTCAGTTTGAATACAGTTTAATTGATGCGCATAATTGACCCTTGTCAGGGGCAGACATGTCTCGAGGTCCCCTTTCACCCCGAAAAATAAAGTGCAAAACGGGGTGTGTGCAACCCCTAAGTGTGTTTTTTAATTCCAAAGGGTTTCCCTCTCGCGTGCTACCAAGGATCCCCCTTGGGTGTGCCACTTTCCGCAGATCCTCTTAGCGAGCACACCTAGCAGATATATCACAAGTTATCTGGGGGTATATCTGAAGGGAGTAATCCTTAAAAGAGTCATCAAGATTGAACTAAATAAATATTTGGGGAAATATTTGAAGAGCTACAAAGAAACAAGTAAATAGGAATACTTATTTCTGTGTCCTTTTCTCTCTTTTGAATTCTATTAATATTTCCTTTTCTTCCCTGTTGAATTGCTACTATAAATAGGTTAATATGCAATTAGCCACGTGTAAACTTCATTAAATAATTCCATTAGGCACCCAGTCCACTCTTAACCTGTTGCTAATTTGTATTTGTAATTTATGACGCATTTGCGCAGCCCTTGATGTGTCCCAAGGCCACCCACGCCCACGCCCACCCAAGGACCTTGCTTGCATTCTGCCTGCATGCACTTCCCTCTCTCCTTGTCTCTTTCTATGAGATATATATGTATATCTCTCTCTCTCCACCTACACATGAAACAACAAAACCTGCCACCTACACAGGGCATACTGTGTCCAATTATTTTCTACATTCAACGAAAATGTCCTATTATTTGTATAAATATAAATATTTATTTATTAAAAAATACATTTTTTAATTTAAGATACATTTTGTGTGGTAAAAAAGTAAAGTAAAAAAATGTTTTGATAAATCCTAGCATTGTTGTGAAATATTAATGATCTGTTGAGTTAATGGATTATCGAAGAGGAAGAGGAGAGATTATAGGAGATAGCATCGATTTAATCTAATTCAAACATATAATTAGCTATTTTAAGATTATTTTTTAGTTAGGGATTTCAACATAATGAAATTGGTTGAATATATTTCATGTAATCAAACTTGTTAATTAAATAAAACAAATTCCATAAGCCCGATTTTGTAAAAACTATTTAAAAAAAAGGTGTAAAATAATAAAATAATATATTTAAGTACAAGATTGCATATTTATGAAATGTATATATATTTTAAATAATTATTGCAACCGCAAAAATAAATGTTTATATTTTTATTTCAAATTAATATAATAAAATATATTTTTTTTTAATTCTGGAAAATAATATATTTTAGTACAAATTTGCAGAATTTATAATAATTTTATAAAAAAGTATATATTTGTTTGCAATAACAACGACGAAAATAAATAGAATATATTTTTGAATACGTATCCTAACATTCTCCAAACGTAGAAATATAAAAATATCAAATATTTATTAGTATGATATATATAATATAATATTTATATATTATATATTATATTAATATTATATATTTTTATACCTTTGTATCGTGACCTTGTCTAAAATTTAAACCAATTGTTTAACTTAATCCACACCTTTTTTTCCTTGAGTGTACCCACCCCCGTGCGAGGCCTAGAGCTATTTATAGCACCAAGATGCGACTCTCTCTCTCATCTCTCTCTCCCCCCGCTCTCTCATTCTCTCTCTCTAAACTGCGCTCGTGCCTAGCCCTTGGCCACCCTTTTCACAGGGATTCTGATGCGCTGCAATCATCTGGTTCTATGGTGTAATGGTTAGCACTCTGGACTTTGAATCCAGCGATCCGAGTTCAAATCTCGGTAGAACCTGCTGCTGCTACCTTCGATTAATATGATTCTTTTTTTTTCTTTTTATATTATATTTTTTGTTGTTGTTGTTGGGTTTCCAAATTCTATGTGTGTGTGTGTGTGTGTCAAGAGTGTCGCTTATCGGACGTGGATGATTGACAGCGGTTTGGACCCTCTGCTCACTTTTATTTGCCCATGATGTTCGTGACGATGATGATGATAGTTAAATAGTGAAATGGAAATTGGAGGGGGGACAGGGGGAACAGGGGGTAACAGGGTGTATTGGTCAATAGTCGGCACTTCATTGGTCATTATCTCGTTAATCAAGTCGACAAACTTGTTCGTTTATTTGCACAATTGCCATAGGCCACCCCGGAACCGAACCCGTACTCGGATCCCCATTGAAATGATTTTGGGACTGATTTGTTGTGTATTTTATTTGTATTTATATTTATTTTTTTTTATTCGTGGCTGCGGTGTGAATTTGATTTGTGTCACGTGATATGTGAGCAGGGAAGAGAGAGAGGGGAAAGTCGAAATTTGGAAGGGAAATGGAAATGGAAACGGGATCGGGTTTGGGTTTGGATTCGTTTTTTTTTGGGGGTAAGAGATATGACATGTTGTTGTCCAGGGAGAAGGGTATCGAAAAGAGGGTATCAATGATCCAGTATCAGTATCGGTGGTAAATAATTCAGGTACACTGGACAGTATGATTTATTTATTATACAAATTCTTATTTATTATACTTAAGGTTATATTTGTTCTTAATGGAAATCTAAATATTATATAATTATTAATTTTGAGAATTTCAAATACAAGTATTTTCGAATTGAACGGTTTTTTCTGTATACTGTATAGAAAATTCTTGTATTAATTAATTTTTAATAAGTATTTTAGTTTTTATACCATTTAGTACTTAATAAATAATACCTATAATATTAATTTATATTTTATTAGAAAATGCTTGAATTAATTAATTTTTAATAATATATAATATTAAATTAAATAATAATTAATTATTAAAAAATAAATGACATATATTATTAAAAAAAAATCCTGCAATAATTAATATTTTCGTACTATTTAGTACTTATTAAAATATATAATATTTATTTATTTAGTACTTAATAAGTATTATAAGATAAATTTATATTATTTTAAAAAATTATTGTATTGATTAATTTTTAATAAGCATAAAGTATTAAATAAAATAATAATTAATTAATAAATTATAATTATTATATTTAAGCTTATAAACCCTAGATTCTGAATATATATATAAACACAGATAAAAAATAAATCTCAAGTTACTTTGAAAGCCAATCTTCTTTTCTGCCAAGTTTGAGCTTCCTTTCGTGTTTGCTTGTCAAACAACAAATTTTTTCCATTCATCTTTTTAATTTTTTTTTTTGCCTAACTTTATTTGGAAATCTGCGGTTCCGTAATAAATTTTGTTTCTTTTTTTCTGTTTTTTTTTTTCTGGCATGTGTGTGTGCAAATGTTTAAGGCACAGTTAAGTTACGGCCGGCCTTCACTTAGGCCTTTTCTATTAAAGTTTTTTTTTTTGCTGGCTTAAAGCGGCCCTTTAATGGTGGCTAGATTTTTGCGCTTGGCAACAGAGGTCCATGAAGGGTTTTGGCTTTGGGTTGCCAAAAAAAAAAAAGATATATATATATGTGTTATATGTACAGAAATAGAAACGAAAAACCGAAAAGTAAAAGTTGCTCGAGCCGATTCTTTGGCTTAAACTTGGACCGGAAATGTTAACACAAATTTTTACAAACTGGCCACGGACCATCAACGGTGCTTATAATTTTGGGGGGTCTTAGGGGGCTGGACAATCGACGGGGAGTTGCCGCGACTCAATTAGCAAAATGCCTACGAGCTTCAATACTCGGACATGGTCAAGGCAGGGCCACGGGGACTTGCCTTTACCTACCATATTAAGGCATGGATATGATCAACGCAAGGGATACCTTATAAGTGGCAATAGGGGAAAACTGTTTAATAAAACAGAGGGCTTTAGAAATGCAACATTAAATTATGGCTCCTGCACATAATTTATTTATAATTTATAATTTTTGTGGGTTGAATTACAGTAAAGTACAGTCAATGTATTTTGTTGTTGGATTTTCGACTGTACGAAACTGTACAAAACTGATGTTACTGCCAATTACAGTAACCCTGACGTTTCAAATTATGTGTTTATTTTGTTGTTGTCTTTGAAGACTGTAAATTACTGTCAGCTGCAGTCAAGATACTGTTCGTTTTACGTAGTTTAGAGAGAGAGATAGGGATATAGATATATACAGATTTATATAGGAAAATCTTTTCTTTTTAACGGTACTGTATACTGTAATTGTGGGTCAAACTGCTGTTTTTTACTGTGCAACTGTAACATACTCCATTTCACAATTTTCGTAGGTTGGGGGCCTTTTTACTGCAGAATCGTTGTTGGATTTACTGTAGAGCAGTCATAAGACGTAACGTGTTACGTCCTTATACTGTAGTTTACAGTAAAACCAACCCATTGGGATACTTTGACTTTGAAATTTGTTAAATTTACTGCAGGAATTTTATCTGTGCATTTCAAATAATTATGCAAGTAAGTTAGTCTAGTTTTGTAAACTTTTCTATCTATAATAATAAATAAATATATAAGATATTAGATAAATTGGGGATATAGAAGATCCAGACATGAAACTGCAACTGTGAAAAAGTATTAGCAGCAGCCTTAGTTTTTTTTTTTTGTTTTTGGCCTTCTTGCGAGACAATTGTTGCGCGTGTGGCCTTTTCCTATTCCCATTTTCCGTTTTCAGCCCCAGTCTAGCGCTCCCCTGTTCCCCCCCTGCTGCTGCCAGAGGCGTCTGCCCGTTACAATGTCCATTCATTTATAACGAATTTCAACATTGAAATGTTTAAATTTGTTTTAGCGGCCAGAAGGAACTGGCGTCGCATCCCTCAAGCCCCAAAAGAAAAAAAAACCAAATCGTTGCGTGTGTCTGTCTGCAGCTCGACTCATTTACAGAGAGAAGGTACAGTGAACCAACGATATAGAAAACTTAAAAGAATATTTTATAAACATTTTAATAAAATCTAAAAAATAATTAATTGAGCTTTTTATATTTATAAAATTAATATTATAGCTTCAACAAAATGTATTTAATTTTACAGAAATCCTGGGAGTCCTTACTGTACCATACATGTGCGCTGACTTATATTCATGTCGTCTGGCTGTCTGTCAGGGCCGGGTACTGATGTCCAAAAGACATTAGTTCGTAACTTAATTAATGTTTTTGTGTTAATTGCCGGCGCAGCAACAACAATTTTTTTTTAGAAAAACTTGAAAATATTCGACAAAGCAAAAGAGTGGAAACAAAAAGCCAAAAAAACAGCAAGAAACCAAGAAAAAAATCAAAACCAAAAAAACTAAAAGAAACTAAGCAAAAAAGTGAGGCCTATGAATGAGAAGGCATCATCGGGAATTAAATTGTCAGCCAGATATCGATCGTAACAAGCCCGGAATTGTGTTGGGCATTCCCAGAAATATACGCACTGTACAAGGCCCACTACTACCAAGTGACCCAAAACCAAAAAAAAAAAAAAACTAAAATAGTGACAAAAGTGATCCCAACACACACACACACCGACTTGGCCTGAACACAAGTTGGCAAATTTGATTCCCAACCAGATATCGTCTAGGCCTGGCTGTGATTAAAGGCTTAACTTTCTGCCCAGATTTCTGGGGCTATTTTTCAATGGATTTTGATTAAATGCTCCAATAAAGATTTAACTGGATTAGTTAAAAAATTATTTGCAAAAGAGGGGTGCTTATTTGCATTTTAGATTGAGTGTTTGGATAGTCTTAAATATGTCTTAAAATATATAAATATCTACTTTTTTTTGTTGGATTTTTAAATGCAAGAAGTTAGAGAGGGAATATTATTATTAATTTATTATATTATTTATATTATTTTGTTATTATCAATATTAAAATATCAATTAAATTTATATCTGTTTTGTTCTGGGGAAGATCAAACCAATTTTAAAATTATTAAAAGTCACTTAAATGAAATAAAGAATATTACAAAAACATAAACATGTAACAATAAATAATAATAAATAAATAAAAAAATATTTTTACAAATAAAAACATATATATTTAAACTTGTAATTGCTGTCATCACAATTTTTGTGTTATAAACTTTACTAATTAATTTTTAAAAAATATTTAAGCTTAGTAAAAATCAATAGGCTTTCTATAAAAATTCCATAAATAAATATTTAAATACTTAAAGCCAAGTAAAATAAAAAAAAAATACTTAATACCAGTATAAAATAAAGACCTTGAAGCCAGAGTTGCCTGAAAAGGTAATTATTCAATATAGCAAAACCGCCTAAGGAAAGGCCTCTGGTAACTTTGCTGCCTTGGAAACCCCGCAAATCCATCACAGCTATACATGTACTATATATATACA
This sequence comes from Drosophila bocki, assembly GCA_008042715.1. Lineage (NCBI taxonomy): Eukaryota > Metazoa > Arthropoda > Insecta > Diptera > Drosophilidae > Drosophila > Drosophila bocki. The sequence goes on along the minus strand of VNJY01008460.1, from coordinate 6,344 downwards.
TAAATATATATTCAACAAAAAATATTTTTTGGGGAGAATTGTCACCGCGGCACAGTGGTCCGGCTTGTATGGGGAGAGCGGCCAAAAATACTTCTAGTTGAGGTAGGGACTTGAAACTTTGCACAAAATTTTTTTATATTTATCCTAAAATAATATGTAAAAATCAGCCAGGTCGGGCAACTATATCATATAGCTGCCATATGAACAATCAGTCTGATATTCAGTTTTTATATGAAAAACTATTGTTTTTTATTTTGATGCAACAATACTTTGGAAAGTGAACAGTGAACAGTGAAATCTTGAAGTTTTCTTTGGTCCGCAATAAAAGGATCAGAACTTAAAATTAATATGTTCAATAAATCGGTATTCGTCAGGACACTTGACATTTTCCGCGTATGGATTAGCCTAAATAATTTAACGTCTTTATTTTTTGCCTCAGCAGCTTCCTCAGAAAGCTCTCCAATTGAGACTAAACCATTTTTAATTATGGCAGGACCATGTAATAATACTTTATAATACTGTTTTTCAAATTGAGGTTAGGTTACCTTTTTGTATTTTGTAAGCCGCACGGCACCTTACGGCACTTGAACTAAACTTTCTTATATTCTTAAAATGCTTAAGAATATTATACAAAAAGATTTGTGAATGCCAATGAGTGCCATCACAACTAAAACTCTATCCAAACACAGAAAAGACAAACTAAGAACGTTCACAATTATGTACTAAATACAACAATGATTTACACAAAACACAACAAAGACTACATATACTTTTTATTGTAAAAAGAAAGTTAATGATTTTCCTTAAAATATTAATCACTTCCATGGCACAAACACTTGTTTTAAATATTTTAAAAAAATTTTTTGCGGAGAGCTTCCCTTGCATGTTGCTTACGCTGCAATACACAATAAATATCATGCTATCTTTTCGATGCTATTCTTGAAGCGGACAGGCAGAGCAAAACAAAAAGATGAATAAATTCAAATAGCTAGACCAATTATAAATAAGAATTGGTACATTTAAAGTCAAAATTTGGACTTTGGTTTTTTTATTTTTGGCCTACGGGCTGGACCACTGTGCGCGGGGCCACTTTGACACTTCCTCGCCAAACATTTCAATTACGGACTTTCGGCCAAATGTCAACTGGCTCTCAGCGGTGGAGACCCAGACAAATTAACTGATGCATAATTCAGAGTGCAGCGGCTGCAGCGTTAATTTCCACAACAAATTTCCCAAATACACAAAACGGCGACCACTTATGGATAATGTTTTTTGGTGGCCAAAACCGCAATAGTGACGGCGGCGCCAATAGACACGGTTTCGCTTATGGACATTGGTGTCATAATATTCGCAATGGTCTCGATTTTTCTGGACATATTTTTTTTTTTGTCATATTTTATTTGTTGGTCTAAAAACAGATTCAGCGAGAGGGAGATGGCGTTGATTAGGAGCAGCCAATTAGCCGCTTAGATACAGCCACAACTATTCCGATACAAAGTATACAATTGTAAGTATATATACATATACATGTATATATACGATTTGCCCGGCGATGACTTTGCAATTTGGATAATACCAAAATGCAGGCTGCCCCCGCACAGTGAGTGAACTCACACCGAGTCATTGAACAAGTGGGTCTCTCTCAATGGAAACGATATCTAGGGTACCCATTACAACTAGTACGATTAAAAAGCTTAAATCCAATTAATTAAATGGTAAATTATTAAGGAAATAAATAGCAGTATATAAAATATTTTTATAGATTTAATTTTCTTGCCTTCCTTTAGGCTTCTTTAATTTAAAAATGAAACTAGGGATGAATTGAATATAAATATTAAATTATATAATATTATTATTATCTATAAGCACAAAAAAATAACAGAAAAATGTTATTAAATTGTTTTTATTAATTGATTTTATTATAGTAAATTATTACAAGCACTTGTCAATAGAAATGTAGTAGCTGTGGTCAGACCACTTGCTAACTATTCCTAATTTTCTTGCTACTTTACATTCCATCTAAGCTAGAACCCGTTGGGAATCCTAAGCTTCGAAGCGAATGCAAAAGCAAACCTCGAAAATCGGCAATACAAATTCTAAACAAATACAAATATTAGAAATATATAATCATATAATAATATCAATTAAAACATATATTTTATAGAGAAATTCGACCTAATAAAAATAACGGGTTTGTTTTTAATTAATTAATAATATTAAATAGTTTTTTAGTTGCACTTTTGTATTGAACAATATTACAATATCAATTTATATATTGAATTTCGCCACAAATATTGATATATCGATATTTTCTGCATTTGTAAAAGATACCTATGAATATCAGCATACAACTAGGACCATATTATATTGAACTTGTATTTAATAATTATTTTTGAGATATATTTTGTACAAATCTCACCTTTACCTACCTTATTCTTGTGTAAAAGCCTCTTCAAAAGCTGATAATTTACGTACAATTATTGTAAAGTAATTTTCTATAATATTCCCATCACTAGTGCTGATATACTTCTTTTACTCAAGGGTATTATACCCTCAACGAATATCGATTCAATGTCTGAAGTCTGACTAAGCCGGCCGGTGGCGTTGACGCTAACAACGATGACGCCATCTGGTGGGCAACTACGGCGACGCTGTCAGTGATTTTTCCTTGGAATCACCCCCTCTCCCCCTCTCCACCACCCCTTAGAAGAGCCTCCCCTCCAACCCACACTCCCTCAAAAATAAAAAGCTGCTTAAAGACATCGTTGTCGACGCATTTGGCCGCGCCATCGTCTGCGATTTTGGCCCCGGCAGGTTTTTCCTTTTGGCCAGCCTCGTGAAAATGCATTAGCCGCAGCCCATGATTCATGCCACAGTCGCATACACATATACATATATATATGTATATGAAATAAAAGTAAGAAAATTCAGCAGAAAATGCCAAGTGGAAGAACCCCCCGTCGTCGTATGGATTTTCCCATTTTGGCCCCGATTTTGCCGGCCGGCCGATCCCAAAATCCATGTTAATTTCTCGAGTGCTTTATTGTCTGGCCAGAGTTCAAGTGCTGATATATATGTACATAGGTATCTGTAGCTGTATCTTTAGCTGTCTCTGCATCTGTATCTGCAAGGCATACAAGTCATCTGGATACAGGATATGAACCTTGAGGCTTGGAGTCGCCGCCAGGTGGCTTTCTTTATAGTTGGTTTTTGAACCATCGACTTTTTTGTACTTAAATTTAATTATTATTTTATTAATTTAAAAAATATACGTATATAACTAAAAAAGTATAAATCTTTACAGCTTTGTCAAAACATGTTCAAACTTGAAAAATCCTTTATTCCAGAAGCAACACCTCCGAATATCTTTACTCCCTTACTAACTAGGCTAAATTAAAGTTAAATTTTTGTTCGGGCTTTTCTCAGAAAAGGGCCGTAACAGATTTTAGCCAGATACGGTAGTTGCACGTAGCAAAATATAAAAATATATATATTCATATATATATGTATGTATGTATATAAAACACGCTCCGTGTTAAGGCGAAAAACCGGGCCTGTCCGATGTCCCGTGTTTCTATAATTCACGGACAATTAAAAGCCGGCTTGGCAACAAGTTGAAAAATTAGAAACTAAACGCCGGCGAACTATCTTGTATGTTTGTAAGGTAACAAACAAAAAAATACAAAAAATACAAGCAAGCCACGTTCATTAGGCGACGCATGCGCAGGTAGGCCTACATTTAATGTAATTATCAATGATTAATGAATTGCTTGAGCAAACATTGTGCGAGAGCGCTCAGATACATTCGCCAGATACAGATACAGATATATACATATAGACAGATCCAGCTACAGACCAAACACAGCGGCAAATCTGTGAACTCGGCCTAATGACCAAGAGCTAGCCAAGCCCGGCCTAAACCTAAAACCCAAAAACCCTAAACCAAAGTGAAAACCTTCAGGTAGCAGCCGGGGCAGGGCATTCAGAGGGACCTGTAATAAAATAAAGTAAAGTAAAATAAAAATAAAAGCGAGCAAAGGCGAGCAAAATTAACACAAATCCTAGAGACGGGCCGCTCTAATTTTCCCGGCTACAATTAGCGACCTGGCACTTTTGCCATCGTCTCGATATTTCCAAGTAGGTATTGCAGAGGCACTGGGAAAAATTAATACAACTTTATTGAATTTTTAAATTTAAACAGACATTTTAAGTAGTTACTAAACGTCTAAGAGTTATTAAAAATTAAATCTTCAAAGAATATTTACCTTGCTTATTTCTTTTCTCATTTTATTTTTCAGTGTAGTCTTGAGGAGTAGCCCTATCTCTGGGCGGCAACAATGGGTTAAGGAACACAAAAAAAAAACTAATGATTGGAAAACGATTTCTTCGGCGCAGTTATGGAAGTCAATTAAGCGGCGTGTGAATATCGAGACGTTAACCGGAGTGTCTGCCGTTCACGCCCCCAGAGGCTCAAAGGCCCAAAATAATAAATAGTAAGAGTCTACCTATATAATATATATATATATATATATATATATATATATAAAGAGCAAAACCTGGTGGCGTCATCCACTCCCAGTCTTCCCAGTCTTAGTCCCAATCCCAGATCCATGGCCAATTCAAACTGCGGGCCAAAACAGCCAGCGGCACTAGACAAGCCACAATCATGGCTGATAGAGAGGGGAAAAGCCATTGAAATTTCGCCCCAATCATTTGAATTTCAAATAGCCCGGGCAACACCTAACATATTTATCTCAGGCACAGAGAGACACGCGTTCCCGTAAAAAGTTCGATTTGTCAAAGCCCTGGCCACGATTATTCATCATTAGAAAGGTCTTGGCCATAAATTCACCAAAATCCAAAGTGTCCATCTCCAAGGCCTAGGGGTTGCATAAATTACACAATAAAATATTTTAATTAAGGATTAAAAAATTCAAGAACTTTAAATAGAAATGTCAAGCTCAATCGGGACAAGTCAGAGGATTATTTTCTTTGTGAAGGAAGTATTACTTTGTTTATCTGTACCTTAAGATTTCATTATAAAAAATATTTAAAAATAAGATACATAATTTATTATAGTTTTTGTTAATCTATTTAAAACTATAAACTTATTTTAAGGAATGTTATTAATTCTTTATAATAATTAAAATACAATTAATTATTTGTTTTATTTTATTTTTTTTTTTTTTAAAACTAATTAAATAAAATTTTTAAAAATATTTTAAATAATTATATATGTTTATTCATTTTAAAAATAATAAACTCATTTTATTATTATTTTTATTCCTCATTTATAATTACACCAAGACATTCTATCATATGAATTTTAGCCACCTCATAAAGACCTCCGCTAGTGTATCGAAATTACAATTAAGTTCAAAGAACAGCAAACCAAACCAAAAAAAAAAACATAAAAAAACCTATTAAAAGTGCCACTTACAATTAACAAAAGGGAAAAGGGCAACACAGGGGATACATATACTGGTACTCATAGAACTGCGTACTGGTTACTGGTTTTGAACTCGTCTGCTCGCTGGCTCTGGCTCAGCTGTTTCCGATTGCTTAGAACTTGAAGCCACAAAAAAAAAAATAAATAAATAAAATAATACAAAAAAAAAAAAACAGACTCTAGCAAAAGAAATACAATTTATCTGCGCAGTTACATAAATTTCTTGCTGAGTAGATTGGCTTGTTCTATGAATGGTTCCAGCGGATCGTTTTGGGAACAGAGGGGATGTCGCCGAATTGGGGAGCTCGAGACAGGGGACAAAAGTTTCAGAGAATGGTTACCTATGAGAGAAGATATTTATTGTAAATTTTATAAAATATATCTTAGTACATATAAATATAACAATTATTATTTAATGAGGGAAAAATATTTTAATAAATATTTAGATTTTATAGAAAATGTTTTAAAATGTTTTTAAGGATAAAGGAACCATCATTTATTTAAAAATATTTTTTTACTTTAAAATATTTTATAAAAATATATATATATTTTTTTTTGTTTTATTTAAAAATATTTATTTTAAATTTATTTTAATGAAGAGGAAACATTGAAAAATAAAATATGATCTCTAAATAATCTAAAATCCCGAGCAGAAATTGTGTAAGGAGAAAAATAACAAAGTTAATTATATTTTTAGAAACTTATTTATAATTTTCTTTAAAAAAATGATAAGCAATTTTTTATATTACATTTATTTTAATATTGAAGAAAAAATATTAAAAAAAAAGAATACTCTATTTATACTTATACTTATTTATTTTAAAAATAATTTAAAATGTTTTTTATATATATATATATAATCTTTGTACATATATACATATGTACATATATATAT
>VNJY01008456.1:0-15880 GCA_008042715.1 Drosophila bocki | reverse complement strand
TTCCTTGTCATCATCGCAGATTCCTTTTTTATTTCCTCGTCAATTTGACAAGCCTCAATTACTTCATCCAGTGAGTGTTCTTTCTCTAATAGTTTTCTTTTTAGGTCGCCCTACGCCCATGTATCGATTACTTTGTTTTTAAGGCAAATCTCTTCCATCTCAGCTTTTGTTGATTCAAACTCGCACTTCTTAATTTGTTGTCTAAGACGCAGTACAACTTTGGCAAAGCTCTCGTCATCAGATGGAGTCAAACCCCTGAACATATGCCTTTCGAAGGACGAGTTTTTCTTTGGGGAGAAAAACGCTGTTAACTTGTCTACCAATACCTGGAATACATCGTTTTGTTCAACTTCGTTGAATTCGACCAAAGCGTCGGGTAGTGAAAACGCTACTGCTTGTAGCTGCGTTCCACCTAGATGGAGTAGTTTAGTCCTCTTTTTCTTGGCGGCAGTAATCTCCTCTGATTCAACGTAGATCTGGAATGCTCTCAACCATTTCTCCCACTCGCTACAAAGCAGTGCTTTGTCAATGCTTTCGCACAAGAATGGTTTAATGAATAACTCCGCGTTCATCTGAACAAAATTTTGAATTTCTTTCACTTAATCAGTTCCTTTAACATGCATATATTTATATGTACATACGTTGACCAACATTGATCAACATTTATACACATGTATCTGCCTTCTGGCTACTGCTCTTATTTTAGTTTTCCTTTCTTTTATTTTACTGTCTCTGACATTTGTCAGCTTAGTGTTTGCGTGTCTGTCTCTACTGCCCCTGACCTTAGTGAGTTTTTTTTTATATTCATTTATTACACAAAAATATTTATTCTTACAACTCGCTAACAAAAAACAGAAAATGAGAATGACAGGGCAAGGGGCCCGCGATTGTGCGGTACGGCCGCAAAGCAATGCTTCGCACATCGGTAAGCCGCTCAGCCAGTCTGCTCCTTCCTCGATCTCTCCAGGGCCCTGAGAGATCTCATCAGCTTGGCAGCGAACTCTGCCGCCGCCTCCCATGTCCTCGGGTCCGCCAGCATCAGCGGCACCAGCGTATCCACACTGATGGCTGCACCTGCTATCGCCTCGAGCTCGTCCCTTTCCTCGTCGAACCGGCGGCAGTCGAAGATAACGCGGCCGGCATCCTCTGTTATCCCGGATCCACATTCAGGGCAGCTTTCCTCCGCGTCATGGCCAAACCTCTTAAGGTAGCTACGGAAGCATCCATGCCCGCTCAGCACCTGGGTTAGGTAAAAATCTACCTGTCCGTTCTTCCGCTTGGGGATCATCCTGTGGGTCCAGCGACCTTTAGACGAGGCATCCCACCGGGCCTGCCTTTTCAAATCGGCCTTCGCGACCGTATCGGCTCCCTGCTGGCCGCCGAGCATGTCACGAATGTCCGCCTTCTCGCGGATCAGCTCCCTCAGAGGGACCAGTCCTGCTAACACCAGCACCGCGTCGTCCGAGATGGTTCGGAAGGCGCTCGCCACTCGAATGGCACAGAGTCTATACGTTGACTCGATACCCTGCATATAGGACTTTTTTCCAGCCGCCTCCGCCCACACTGGTGCCGCATACAGCAATTGGGAGGTGATGACGCTGGTCAGCAGCCTCCTTGTGCTCTGCTTAGGTCCCCTTTTGTGGCTGCCACCTGGAGTAGTATCGTTATATACTGACATTCCAATTTGGTGCATTGTTGCCCATGCTTGGCTGCATTTTATACCTTCTGCCAGGTGCTGTCACTGCCGGCCACTATGGCTCAGACGCAGACCGGGTAGCCGCCCATTATGGGACAGACGCTACCTGGATTTAGTGTCGGTTTTTGATGCAGCGAGTGCCTGCTGCCAGGCTTGGTCTTCTGCCGGCCACTATGGCTCAGCCGCAGATCACGTAGCCGCCCAATTTGGGACAGACGCTACGTGGAGGGGTAGGGAGATACGGCACATGGGCGTGCGGGGTCCCTCGTTGGCCAGGAGTTTCCCCGTGGCTAACCAGGTGGGAGTTATACCGCTCCTGCTCGGTCGCCAGAGCCCCGTTTAAAGATGTACCGCAGATCGGCGGGGTTGGCTGTTGGTCCGCTCCTTGACCTTTACCACCTATTTTATCCCCGTGCTCAAAATATAATTCGCTGTGCTCGAATAGGCAGTTCTTTACTAATGCTATCCGTCTGTGGAACTATCTGCCACATAGACATAAGACAATTGGGTCGCAACTCAGTTTAAATCTCTAATAAAAAAATATTTAAGTGAAATGTGAAGTAAAATATAATATAACAATTCATAACTAGAAGACATTGTAGTAATAAGTAATAGATATCAGTTTATGTGTTATAATTAAGTATATAGTTAAAATTCTATGTGACTAGTGCTACAATTATAAGTGTAAACTTGCTGCGCTAGGATAATATAATAAATAAATATATAAAAAAAAAATTGTTTAAATGTGGTTATGGAATAGGCTAATTTTATCAAAATTCAATAAAAAATAACAAAATGGCTGCGCTTCAAAATTTTTTTTTTCGTTTTTGTGAAAATTTTCTTCACGTTTTTATACCCTTGCAGGGTATTATAATTTCAGTCAGAAGTTTGCAACGCAGTGAAGGAGACGTTTCCGACCCTATAAAGTATATATATTCTTGATCAGCATCAACAGCCGAGTCGATCTAGCCATGTCCGTCTGTCCGTCCGCCTGTCCGTTTCTACGCAAACTAGTCCCTCAGTTTTAAAGCTATCTGAATGAAACTTTGCTTATAGTCTTCTATATACTCTCACTCCTATATATGTCGGAACGGGCCGGATCGGACGACTATATCATATAGCTGCCATACAAATGTTCGATACATTTTTAGAAAAATAATTATAACTTTGCTGTTTTTAAACATTTTTGCATTTTTAGATATGGCCATTTTATATTATTTCAGAATTTTGGTAAAAATTTTATGAAAATCGGACGACTATATGATATAGCTGCCATAGGAACGATCGGGAAATTATTAGGAAAAAAATTATTGCTTCCTTGTTTTTCAACGTTTTTTCATCTACTCCGGGATATAAGCTTATTTTAGTATTCTAGAATTTTGGTATAAATTTCATAAGAATCGGACAAATATATCATATAGCTGTCATATAAACGATCGGTATATGTAGAGAAAATGTAAATCTGGAAATGCAAGACTGTAACTGTCATACTGTAAACATAATAAGTATAGGTAAAATGTAATGAAATAATATCTGCAAGGGTATACAAACTTCGGCGTGCCGAAGTTAGCTTCCTTTCTTGTTGTTGATTAAAACTCCAATGTATAAGCTATCTATGTAATTGTAGCCTATTCCATGGACAACTTTATTATGCGTATTAAAAAAAAAAAACATTAAGATTCGTTAAAAATTAGAGATATTACGGTCGCCAGCTCGAAAAATGTAGTTTTCGAGAAAACGCGTTTAAAGTTTGGCCGGTTCGGAGACTCATAACTTTTAAACTATTACGTATTTTGATTTTCCCTTTTAGTATGATATTCTAGACGCTTAAAGCTATTGGTTTTTTTTAACTAACCACAATGGACCTTTAATCAATCGAATTACAAATTGTAGTTGATTCTGATCTTTTAAACAAATTTCCAGTAACATCACAATTGCTCTTTCCTCAGCTGCTTCTTCAATGAAATTATACTGGCACCCAGTCGTCACGGGCTCTTCACCATTCCCCGTAAAAATTTGAAGATATTTCAGATTATCATGAGGCATTGGCATCAATATGGTACGCCTGGCCACGTTTCATGTCAAGTCACACGGAAACGCTGTCGAACGGGATAAAAATTATCTTATGTCCGTCTCCTGGCTCTAAGCTACCTCCCTACCAATTTTCACCCAAATCTGTTTTGCCGTTCTTGAGTTATAAGTGGTGTAACTAACACGACTTTCTTGTATATATATAGATATACATAAATAATAGTCATTATTTCATAAGTATTGTTATCAACAACCCGATGGCAAAAAATGGATATAGAAATTGCTTTTTAATCAATTGGCTAAACGACTTAATATGTAAAAGGTCCAATTTGTATAAAACAGCCTTTTTAGCTATCGATCATTCAGTCGTATGAGAACAAGGTGAGGTTGAACCGAACGGCCCTCATGGGGTCATGCATAGGCCAATATGACCCTTAGTTGTCCGGGAAATTTCTGGATGGACCTAGAGACTGCGGGTTTCGAGGTCCTTGAAGATCGAGGTGTTTTTCGCAAAGGCAAGGAGTTTGCTTGGCTTCCTCCTGGAGGCATCGTCTAGCGATGCCAGAACCGGACAGGCTAGGTATCTCATCCTTGCCCTCGTTAGGGCCGGACATTTGCAAATGAGATGCTCCAAGGTTTCGGTTGCCTCGGATTCATCACATTTCCGGCGTTTGGCAATGTCGTTAATACCCAGCCTGATTGCATGTGCAGCAGACAGGCAGTGAACAGATAGTGAGTTTCCCGTTTTCGTTTCTCGCTCTTTGCACATGATTTTTGATATTCTGCAGATTGTGAAATTACTCCTCCACCTACTTTTTGCGCTTGCGTCAGCCCGTCTCTCTAGCTCGCTTTGGAGCATTCTTAGGAAGACAGGAACGTTTTCTGTTTTTTCTCTCGTCAGTCCGACGCCTTCCTTTGCAAGTTCGTCCGCGGTTTCGTTACCGTCTATGCATTGGTGGCTGGGAACCCAGTAGATCCTCACTGACTTAGTCGTGCTCAGGCTATCTAGTGACTCCCTGCTTGCCAGTACATTTTCGGAACTGACCGCTGATGATTGCATGGATCTTATCGCCGCTTGACTGTCTACAAACAAATTGACCGCCTCATGTGGACGGTTTATGCTCTGCGCAAGCTCTGCTGCTTTCCTGATAGCGAATACTTCCGCCTGGAATATACTGCTGTGGCTTGGTAGCTTTTACGACAGCCTGATTTCAGGGTCGCACAGTGGGTCAAGTGCCTCTGCTAGCAGAACTTTATTAATAAATCGGGTAAATTAATTGAAACAAATTTTGAAAATATTAATATCTCACCTCAAGTTAGGGGTCCGATTTTCATAAAATTAAAACCGAAAATCTGAAATAATATAAAATGGCTATATCTCAACAACGATGGAATAATATTGAAAAACAGCCAAGTTTTAATTTTTTTTCTAAAAATTTATCGAATATTTGTATGGCAGCCATATGATATAGTCGTCCGATCCGGGCCGTTCCGACATATATAGCAGTGAGAGTATATAGAAGACTAAATGCAAAGTTTCATTCAGATAACTTTAAAACTGAGGGACTAGTTTGCGAAGAAACGGACAGACGGACATGGCTAGATCGACTCGGCGGTTGATGCTGATCAAGAATACATATATACTTTATAGGGTCGGAAACGTCTCCTTCACTGCGTTGCAAACTTCTGACTAAAATTATAATATCCTGCAAGGGTATAAAATGTTGTAACTTTATTGTCTCTCAAAAAATATATTTTTACCTAAACATTTTAAATTTTAATTAACAATAAAATAAAAATTTTAAAAAAATCAAAGAAATATATATACATATAACATTTATAAACTAAAAACCACTAGTTAAGGCTATTCAGAATGTGTCAGAGTCGAACAATAACCACTGCATCATGGATATATATTTGTGAAATTTGGAATTACACTGTTAAAAACTCAAATAAACGAAAGGAAAAAAGATTGATAGAATATATTTTGATTTATTATTTTATTCTTTTCAAACGCAACACACAACCACTTCCAAGTAATACCGCAGATTCTGCGTTTTTAACAGGTTATGGGCCCAGGCTACGCCTATTATAGTTCGATCCGTGAAATTTGTATTTGCTTTGTGAAATTACTTTGTAGAAATGTAGAATACTGTATAATACTGTGTTACTTACACACATACATACATACATATAGCTGTATGTGTGTTTGTGAAAAGTAGTATGGATAAAGCAAAACGCAACATTAAGCCTTTCGACGGCGAAAAGTACTTGGTGTGGAAATTCAGAATAAGAGCCCTTTTCGCAGAATTAGATGTCTTAAAAGCAGGGACCGTAATCATTATAAGTAATATTTTAAAAATTACTTTGTAATGATTACTTATAGATTTTTAATTTTTTAAATCGAGACTAATAATTATTTTTGAGCAAAAAAAAAGTAAAAATCACACATAATCATTATGCTTGAGCAAAAAAATAAAACTCAGAAATAATGATTATTCGTGATTTTTATTTTTTTTGTTCAAAATAAAACTAACCAAGCAATAACTTTTGATCCTTTAAGGATATTGCTAATATTGTCATATGTCCTTATAAAGGGACCCTAGAGCAACAATTGACAACAACAACAACAACAACAAAATGTATTTTACCTGTGTTTGTTGCAATTATTTAATATAAGGTCAACTGTTACATACAGAGCAGCAGCAGCAGATATACACAATTACCAAAACAATGATAATAATGATAATGATAATCATCATAATGATCAATCAATAGAACAATTAAGTACATTAATTTGCAATTTATTATGCATTTATGTATTTTAATAATTTTTATTTAATTTTAGGAACAACAATTTTGACAGCGACTCGCTCGACAAGTTGCACCTTTGGTCGGTTAGCATTATTTTAAGCGCAGAAAAGGCACGCTCTACGCTAACTTGTGTAGCTGGAACCGCAAGCACCACCTTAGCAAGCTTATATAAATTCGGGTACTGAAATTGCTTCTCACTCCAGTACTGCAAATTTTGCACTCGGAAACATTATTTCCCGCGTGGAAAATAAAAAAATTGCGGAGAACAAAATTTCGCTTGCGACCCATACCGAAACTCCAACGCCAACTGTGGCAGTTGAATAAAAAGGTTAGTAAATTCAACAGTAACAGTTGACCTTATATTAAATAATTGCAACAAACACAGGTAAAATACATTTTGTTGTTGTTGTTGTTGTTGTCAATTGTTGCTCTAGGGTCCCTTTATAAGGACATATGACAATATTAGCAATATCCTTAAAGGATCAAAAGTTATTGCTTGGTGAGTTTTATTTTGAACAAAAAAAATAAAAATCACGAATAATCATTATTTTTGAATTTTATTTTTTTGCTCAAGCATAATGATTATGTGTGATTTTTAATTTTTTTGCTCAAAAATAATGTTTAACTATAGAAGAATAAATATAACAATTAAAAATAAAAATCATTAAGGATATTAATAGTGTATCCTTAAAGGATAAAAACGTGCTAGTCAAACTTGTTCTATGTTGATTGGAAGTGATTGATTTATTCATTTAAAAATAGCGACAATAATCATTATTTACGGTCCCTGCTTAAAAGTGATTGATGGGAATATTCCTGATAAAATCGACAGTTCCTGGAAAAAGGCAGAGCGTTGTGCAAAGAGCACTTTGATATAATATCTTAGTGACTCTTTTCTCAACCATGCGACAAGCGACAACACGCCATCTATGAGCGCATGAGCCTCGCGTCGCAGTTAGCGATTAGAAAGAGATTGCTGTCGCTTAAGTGGCAGAGTGAGGCAACACTATTATGTCATTTCAATTTTTTCGATGAACTAATGAGTGAGTTGTTGGCTTCAGAAGCCAAAATCGAAGAAATGGACAAAGTATCGCACTTGCTTTTGACCTTGCCATCGTCGTATAATGGGGTAATAACTGCTATTGAGACACTAGCTGAGGAAAATCTTACTTTACCTTTTGTAAATAACAGATTGCTCGATCACGAGATAAAAACTGAAAACGATAGCAATGACACAAGTAGGAAAGTTATAAAAGCAACTGTGTATAATAAAAATAATTATAAAAATAAATCGTTTAAAAATACTAATACATATAAAAATAATAATACTTTAATTCGCAAGCCATTCAATGCAAAAGGAAAGTTTAACATTAAGTGCCATCACTGTGGCAAAGAAGGGCACATGAAAAAGGATTGTTATGCGTATAAAAGAATGATAAACGATAAAAATAAAGAAAATAACAAACAAGCACAAACAGCAACTAAATCGTTTAAATAAAAACATGTCCAAAACTGGCGATGAAACAGTGAAATTTATACTGAGAAACTCTTTGCTGATTCCACCGACCAGGAGTTGCCAATAAAAATAGCTATCGCCAAGACTGCACAACGGAAATCAAATCATGCTTGAGGATGTGCTTTATTGCCGGGAGGTTGCAAAAAACTTAATTTCTGTCAGGAGGTTGGTATGACTGTTATCTTTGGAAGTAACGGCGTAAAGATACGCAAGAATGGCTTTGTTGTTGCTGAGAATTCAGGTACGTTCAATACACCAATTCTTGAATTTAAGGCCTATACATTAAATGTGAAAACTAATGAATATCGTTTATGGCATGAGAAATTAGGTCACATTAGTAAAGGAAAATTGCTAGAAATTAAAATAAATAATTTATTTAGTGACAATAATCTTTTATATAATGTATATCCAGTTGATGAGATATGTGAAGCATGCTTAAATGGTAAACAAACCTGGTCTGGCGTTTTGAAAAACATAAAAATAAAGAATACGTAAATAGACCCCTATTTGTAATCCACTCTGAAGTATGCGGACCAATAACACCTTTTTCAATTGACGACAAAAATTATTATGTTATATTTGTAGATCAATATACACATTATTGTGTAACGTATTTAATGAAATACAAATCAGATGTTTTTGCAATAGTTAAGGATTTTGTAGCAAAAAGTGAGGCGCATTTCAACCTTAAAGTCGTTAATCTATATATAGACAATGGTAGGGAATATTTGTCAAGCGATATGCGTGAATATTGTGTACAGAAAGGGATAAGTTACCATTTGACTGCCCCATATACACCGCAATTAAACGGATCAGAACGATCACTGAAAAAGCTCGTAGTATGGTATGTGGTGCTAAATTACATAAAAGCTACTGGGGTGAAGCTGTTCTGACAGCAACCTATTTAATTAACAGGATTCCGACTAGGGCACTTGATGATAGCACAAAAACTCCATATGAAGCATGGCACAATAGAAAACCTAAACAATAGAAAAACTATTTTAGTTGGTTATGAACCAAATGGTTTAAAACTATGGGACTTAGATAATGAGAAGTTTATTGTCGCAAGAGACGTAATTGTAGACGAAACAAATATGATTAATTCAAGAGCTGTGAAAAGTGGATTGGAATTCCTGAATGAGAGTAAGGAAAGTGATTTGATTGATATCCTGAATGAGAGTAAGGAGTGTGATAGAGTTAATATCCTGAATGAGAGTAAGGAGTGTGATAATGTTAATATCCCGAATGAGAGTAAGGAAAATGATAAAATAAATTTCCAGAATGACAGTATGGAGAAAAGATTTGACTCAAAACAGCTCAGTGAAAATATTTAATATATTTCTAGAAGAAGTGATAGGCTAAAGAACAGGCCACAAATATCATACAAGGAAGATGAAATCGATTACAATAACTATATTTTAAATGCTTATACAATATTTAGTGATGTTCCAAGTTCCTTTAAAGAAATACAAAGTAGGAGTGACAAATCTTTATGGGAGTCTGCTATTAAAACCGAATTGGATGCCCATGAATTTAATAATACCTGGTCAATTGTTAAGTGGCCTGAAAATATAAATATTGTTGATAGCAAATGCGTTTTTACTTTAAAGTCCGACGAATTTGGAAATCCAATAAGACACAAAGCTAGATTAGTGGCGAGTGGATTCACGCAGAAGTATCCTATAGATTATGAAGAAACATTTGCTCCTGTGGCTAGAATAGCCAGTTTTCGCTTCTTATTATCTATTTCAATTCAATATGATTTAAAAATACATCACAAAGTTATTTTCTAAATAGAAAATTAAAAGAAGAAATCTATATGAAAATGCCTCAAGGTGTATTGGGTAGTGCAAATAGTGTATGTAAATTGAATAAAGCAATTTATGGTCTCAAACAAGCAGCAAGATGTTGGTTTGAGGTATTTGAGCAAGCACTGAAGGAGTGTGGTTTCGTAAATTCACCGGTAGATCGATGTATTTATGTCCTTGATAAGGGTGACGTAAGAAAGAACATATATTTACTTCTTTATGTAGATGATTTGGTTATTTGCACAGCAGACATAGAAAAGATGAAATGTTTGAAATCATATTTAGTGAACAAGTTCAGAATGACGGACGAACGGCAGAAATTCGAATTTTATTGGAATGAGAATAGAAATCAAAGATGGAAAAATATTTTTAAGTCAAGCAGCTTACATTAAAAAGATTTTTAATAAGTTCAAAATGAGTGATTGTAAATCAGTCAGTACTCCACTAGCAATCAAGCTTGATTATGAATTATTAAATTCTGATTAATGGTATGATGCGCGTTGTAGGAATTTAGTCGGTTGTCTTATGTATGTAATGTTATGTACACTTCCAGACTTGGCCACTGCTGTTAATATTTTAAGTCGATATATAAATAAAAATAAGGCAGAATTATTGTTATGTTTAAAAAGGATGCTTAGATACTTTTTAAAGGGAATATAGGTAAAAAATATAAATTTAAAAAGAATACAAGTTTGATTGTGGAGGCAATGAAATTGATAGAAAAAGTATTATACAACCGGGTTTCTATTCAAAATGTTCAACCAAAATCTTATCTGTTGGAATACGAAACGGCTGCTTCGTCCACTGAAGCAGAATACATGGTGTTGGAGGGGGGCGGCTTTAAGCTGAAATGCACTCGATAAGAAAAACACGTAGGACTTTCGGTTTGTTGCGCGACGTGCGTCGGAGGTCTTTATTGAGTAAGATGTAAATTGGTACTAAATATACAAAGGAAACTAATGCTAGGGAGAGCGGATTGGAAGCTCTAGGACTGGAAGTCCGGAGGAAGAGGGAGAGAAAAGGAGAGCGTACGGGATCACACTGGCTCCCGAAATTAAACGCCTTTCTGGCGTGAACACATGGCCTTGTTCGAAGCTGTAAGAGAAGCCTTGTGGCTAAGTCTTTATTAGAAAGTGTTGTAACGTCCTGTCGTCCGCGGGTAGCTTAGCGGGACGTCCGGGGTTCGTGCAGGAATATTTGTTTGATTCAGGCGTGGTTGCTGTAAAGATTTCCCCGATCCGTTTGCCCCCCAGGAAGAACTCGAGAGGTAGATACAGTAAAGAGTAAGAGTACGGTTTATTGACGAAATGTTACAGTTAGGAGATTCGAGTAAGATTGGGCTGGGTTAGATGACAATCAGCGGCTCGTGTTGCAGAGGGAGATCGGCTCCGTGGGTCCCGGTGCGGCGCACAGTAGCGCCTCTCGAACAATTAGCGTTGCAAAAATCGAAAAAGTCATGTTCGCAAAAACGATTTTAACAATACTTATTCGACAGAAAATTTCCCATGGATTCAGAATTGTGCAATAAAATCTATTTTAAGATTTTTTTTTTAGAAGATATGAGCATTCAAAGTTGAACTTTCTTTTGTTTTTTGCATCATACCAAAAAAAGTAGGTAAAATGGTCGACTTTCAGGTAATATTACACAAAAACCATAAAACCAATGGTCATGGTTTTTACTTTAAATTATAGATACAATTATAAACTGTTAATTAACCCAAAAAAAAACCGCACTTTGGTTTGGGCTTGTACAAGTAAATCGCTACCTGCCAGGTGTCCATTTTTTTCACCTTTTTCTGCCTAAAGTAGTCTATAACTTCTGAAGCCGATGAAAGCCACCTATGTCTACAAGTTACGTGGATCTTTCCTGGACCAGAATTAACTTTCATCGGCTGCGTCGAGCTGCGTCTGCGAAAATGCAACGACATAAACCAAAGCTACTCATGGTGAAATATACCAAAATACCGACACAATTTCATACATTCCAAGAAATATACTAACTGTAGCGCGTGGCGGTTACACTTTGAAATAAAAAAATTTGTTTTTTTCAGTTTTCAAATTACATAAAATACATAAAATTAAATAAAAAATATTTTTTTAAAATTGTTTTCATTGAAAAAAAATTATTGTTTCACTTTGATCCCCTTTAAAAAGGTGTATTTGTGGGCGTGGTACTTTATGCAGTACATATATACATTTTACAACAATTACCTGTCCAATGCCGTTTAAATTATTCGATTACCTTATTTGGTTCAAAAGATATGATTTTTGCAACGCTAAATGAGAAAAGGCGCTACTGTGCGGCGGTGTGTGTTGGCTTCCCGCGTCCCGATGGGTCTTCTCGCGTCTGTAGTTCGCCGACTGCAGCTCGTGCCTGGGAAAGAGAGAGAAGAGTCGTTGTCTGCTTCAGTCGGGGTTGCGGCGTGTTGTTGTTGTCGGGTGCGCCAATGCGTGTGAAGAGAGTTGCTCGTGGGACTCGCAAGTCTGCTCAGAGAATTATTGTTGGACTCGAAAGTCTGCTCAGAGAATTATTGTTGGACTCGAAAGTCTGCTCAAAGAATTGTTGTTGGACTCGAAAGTCTGCTCGGAAAAGTTGTTGTTGGACTCGAAAGTCTGCTCAGAGAATTGTTGTTGTGGACTCGAAAGTCTGCTCGGAGAAGTTGTAGTTGGACTCGCAAGTCTACTCGGAGAAACTGTTGTTGGACTCGAAGGTCGGCTCAGAGAAGATATTGTTGGACTCGAAAGTCTGCTCAGAGAAGTTATTGTTGGACTCGAAAGTCTGCTCAGAGAAGTGTTGTTGTTGGACTCGAAAGTCGGCTCAGAGGCCCTAGTGTAGTCAGCGCCACTGCCGGATTTTGCCCTTATCCAGTGTACCCAGCCGTTGCGTGCCAAGTGTGACCGTTCGCGGATGGTGCGCGCGCGCTGGCGTTTGAATCAAATTAAAATGCGTCCTCTTTGTTTTCTTCCTTTTTCCTCTTTGGGTTTTTATTTCAGTACTTCAGATTCTTTTGGTTTTATTTACATACTTCAGTTTTCCTTTTATTTTAGCTCTTGTTTATAGTACTTCAGTTTTCTTTCTTGGTTTTATTTACATATTTTAATTTAACCTATTTATTTTCTTTGATCGCAATTCCTGTGCCTGGAACTTCCTTGCGCTCTCTTGAAACCGGTGCATCTTGTTCGCTGTAAAGATATCGAATGACTCCACGTTAGTTTTCGGCCAGCTGATTAGTTTTTTATCTAGTTTCCATGGGTTGTTTGCGGTAGCGGCCCGACGAAGTCCACACACATTGTTTCCCATGGTGCTTCTGTTATTCTTGTTAGCATTTTTCCCGCTATTTATACCTTATATAGTTGGCAGCTCTCGCAATTGTTAACGAATTCCTCCACATCCTTTGCAAGCCCTGGCCAGAAGTACCTATTCCTTATCCGTTTCTTTCTTTTGTACATTCCCAGATGACCTGCCTCTGGGGCGCAGTGGTTTTCTGCCAGTATCTGGTGTACTTTGTCTTCCGGTATGCACAACTTCCATGGCTGTTGATCCCTCCGGTTTTGGTTCAGCTTGTACAGTTGATCGCCTTCTATGTGAAACCCCGCGTCTTGTTGTCCTCTTTCCACTTCTTCTCGCTTCTGCTCCACCCAGCTTGCTGCCTTTCTCACTGTTTTCAACTCGATCGGCGGTGCCCTTGACAACGTATCCGCTACTACATTCAGCTTTCCCTTCCTGTACTGTATATCGAATTGGTTCGGTTGCAATCCTAATGCCCATCTTGCTATCCTTCCCGAGGGACTCTTTATCGAGTTCAGCGACTTGAGTGTCATATGGTCCGTTACCACCGTGAATGGGTAGCCCTCCAGGTACATCTTATACTTCTCGATGCCCCAGTGGATCGCCAAACATTCCTTCTCCGTTGCGCTGTACTTCTGTTCCACCTTGCTCAGCTTCCTGCTTGCGAAGGAGATTACGTGCTCGCCGTCCTCGGTGTCCTGCGTGAGTACTGCCCTCACCCCGAAGTCGCTGGCATCGGTTTGAAGTTTAAACCGCTTCGTGAAATCCGGACATGCCAGTACTGGGGATTGCATCAGGCTTTCCTTTAGCTGCTCGAACGAGTCCTGGTGGCGTTGGTTCTATTCGAACTTTTGGCCCTTCCTCGTAAGCTCCTGTACTGCCCCTGCCTGCTCCGTGAAGTTTGGGTACCACGAGGCCATTCCCAAAAAGCTGTGCACTTCTCTCGTGTTCTTGGGTGTCGGTAAGTCCCGAATCGCGGCCACCTTCTCCGTGTCTGTCCGGATCCCTTGCTCGCTCACCACATGTCCCAAGTACTTTAGCTCCTTTTGGAAAAAATGGCACTTGTCTGGATTTATTCTCAGGTTTGCCCTCTGGAACGTTGCCGGGGCTGTGGTTAGCCCGAATGGCATTACCGTCCACTGGAACAATCCTCGTCCTGGTACTGTGAATGCCGTGTACTGCCTACCTCCCTGCTCCATCGGGATTTGCCAATAGCCTGACTTTAGGCCTATGGTGCTTATAAATTTTGCTTCCCTTAATTGGTCCAGGATGAAGTTCATTCGGGGCACCGGATATGCATCTTTCTACGTTTTTTCATTTAACTGTCTGTAGTCGATGCACATTCTCCATTCGTTATTCTTTTTCCCTACCAGTACGACTGGTGCGGACTCCGTGATCGTTCTATCAGTCCCAGAGTCAGCAGTTCGTCTACCTGTTCGTTGATGATTGCCTGTTGCTTCGGATTTCGCGGGTAGTACCGTTGCTTGATCGGTCTGTCATCGTTCAGGTATATTTTGTGTTTTGTGACGTTGCTTACCCCCTTCATGTCTTCGAATACTTGCCTGTTTTTGTCCAGGAATTGCCGCACTTCTCTGCTATCGTGCATTTTTCTTCCCTTGCCGTTGTTTCGTCCACGGCTGATACCAGATCCAGCTCCAGGTCGTCACACCTCAACATGCTGTATGCTCCTGCCAGAAAGTCTATCCCCAACAGACACGTTCCGTTGTGAACGATCTTCCTCCGAACCTAACTTCCGCTGTGAAGTTGGGCTCCGTTAGCGAGTGTTATCCCCCACCATTTTCCGTGTCCCCCACCATTTTCCGTGCTCCCTCAGATCCTGGTACATGTTTTTGCTGATCGCGCTCCTTGATGCCCCCGTATCAACCACTCTTCGTGCCGTTCTCTTCCCGATTCCGATCCGTGCTATGATCTGGAATCCGTCGCAGCTTAGGTTGTCCTCTATAGCTGGATTCATTGTCGCCTGAGCCGCCAGCTTCATCTGCTCAGGCCTCTGTCGTTTCTCGGCCCTGATCTGCAACATTCTGTTGTTCGGGTGTCGTTTCTCCCACAGACCCAACAGAACAATCTCGGCGGATTCGTGCACGTTCTCGCTGCGTGTCCGGTTCCTCCACAGCGTATGCATATGTCCGGTCTGAGCTGATATGGCTGTTGGAGTTGTTGTGTGAGGTTTTCCGACGCTTCTATTTCCTCCACTTCTCCGCCAGCTTGAGGAACTCTGTCAGGGTGTTGAACCCCGTCCTCCGTGTATACAGCTTGATTTTGCTTCTACAGTTCTTATACACTCGGTCGAGTTTCTCTTCTTCCGTTAGTTTTGTAAACCGCATCAGCTTCCTCAAGCTCATTGCGTACTCTCTTACGGGCTCCGACTCCCGCTGTTTCAGGTGTACGATCTGGGTCTCCAGTTGTTCCCCGTATCTTGGCGGTAAAAAATGTTTCAGCAATTCCGTCGTTAGCTGGCGCCATGTCGCTATCCTGGTTGGTGCGGTGTTCCACCAGTCGTACGCGATCCCTTCCAGTATAAATGGCATGGTCTGTATCAGTTGGTCCTTCTGTATTCCGTACCCATCTGCCCATTGTTCCATTTTGCTCAGGAATTCTAACGGGTTTGTTGTTCCTTGGTACCGGATGCCCCAACTTCGTACCCGATCCACAATTTCTGTCTCCATTCTCCGCTCCACTTTCCTTTCTTTGACCTCCTCCATTTT